>CAKNXH010057808.1:0-51966 GCA_932178445.1 Andricus quercusramuli
CGCGCGTACATACACAGAAGCCTACGGTTGAGCACCACAACGCTTCGTCCAGCTTCGAGTTCGAGCTCCCTCGAGGCGGAGCACCGCACAATAGAAAAGGGTCGATAGGCCTAGTCAGGTACCATGGTACCCTGAGATGCGTTTAACCCATATATATATATATATATATATATGTCCAAGTGATCGAGACGGTCCTAATGACCGTGAAACTTGGTTATAATTCGAATATGTTGTTGAAATAGTATATTATCCCCCTTGGCGCATACGTTATTTTTTATAACAAATGGATGATTTAAGGCATTTCTCGAAATACAGTTATGATCTCAGTCCATATGAGATTTTGTATAATAAAGAATGAAATTAATGTTGACCTAATCTATGGTAATTTTAGAGGTGATTTATGGTAACTTATTATAGAGTGCCCAAAATTCATTTTTAAAAATTTCCATAAATTACCGGAAATTTATGGCAAATTTTGGTAATTTATGGTAATTTTACAGGTGAATATGGTAACTTACCCAAAATTCATTTTCAAACATTTTCATAAATTTCCGGAAATTTATGAAAAATGTCGGTCATTTATGGTAATTTTACAGGTGAATATGGTAACTTACCTAAAATTCATTTTTGAAAATTTCCATGAATTTCCGGAAATTTATGAAAAATTTCGGTAATTTATGGTAATTTTACAGGTAAATATGGTAACTTCACATGGAATACCCAAAATTCATTTTCAAAAATTTCCATAAATTTCCGAAAATTTATGAAAATTTCGGTCATTTATGGTAATTTTACAGGTATATATGGTAACTTACCCAAAATTAATTTTCAAAAATTTCCATGAATTTCCGGAAATTTATGAAAAATTCCGGTAATTTATTGTAATTTCACAGGTAAATATGGTAACTTCCCATGGGATACCCAAAATTCATTTATACAAATTTCCATAAATTTCCGAAAATTTATGAAAAATGTCGGTAATTTATGGTAATTTTACAGGTACATATGGTAACTTTCCATAAATAACCGCAAAATTCTATTATCTGCAACGAAAATTTCCTCTCAATTTTTAGGCTGATAATCATAAAATGCAAGCTCCTAGATGCATAATCTTCATTATTCATCTCTGACGTCACTTTTCAGTCCCTAGGGAGTAAAAAGTAGAGCTTTAGCCCCGCTTCATAGGCGTCGAAAAGGGCTGAAATCATGCATGTGTCATAAAAAATATGTTAAAACTAACATTTAATGATAAAAAGCATTTATTTTTAGCATTTTATAGTAGGAAATAAAATTTGATTGCACTCAAATTAAATAAAAAGTAAGAAAGGTGGCAGTACGATTACTGGGAAGTTTACCTTATTATGTCTCTAAAAATTCGATATGTTTTTCGTATTGATTATTTTACTTGAGCTAATATTAACTTATTATTTTGATGACGAAGAAGTCTCCAATGGTCTTTTTTGGCCTTCTGCTTCGTTTTTATGTGATTCCGCTATAATATTTTCCAAATATCGATACATTATTTTTTACATTTACACGACTAAAATCTCGAGATAGGGGACAACTTCTCGCTATTGTCAGTCGGGATAATTTCTGAAATCGATGTTTTCTTGTCTTTTCCCGCCCGAATACATCTCTTTTCAAAAGGCAATCCATAAATTTCTGTGGTATTCGCTAAAGAAGCCTGCTCCATAATATTACATTTGCGCTCTAAGTGCGCAAACTGAGAAGACCATTTATGTTCATTGACTGTAAGTTTCTTAGTAACTTCCTGATGCTCTTGAATTTCAGAGACATTGGTCGCAACAGTTGTCTCGACCGTAGTGATGCGGCATGAGTTTCGGATTATATTGTCTTTCTTGCTATTGATTGAAGTGTCTAATTTGCTCTGACACTTCCCAAATAAAGCGTAGGCGAATTTGTCCTTTCCAATTTTCGACCTTTAATTCGCATTTTTGTAGAAGCTATACCAATTTTAATATGTTTCATTTGATTCAAAAACATATTTTTTTTCATGAGTGAGTGGCCTATTATTTCGGACAAGATAAAAGGTGGCAGGTCTCATTTATCAAACCTTTAATAAAATTTATTTAAGCGGGTTTGAGTTCAATAGTTTCTTCAACTGCAGGCTATTGTTTTTCGACAATCAGAAATGTTTCAATAGAACATTGTGTATCGAGGGTGTAAAAAAGTATATTTTGACGAGTGTGAACTTGCCGCCCGAGCGAAGCGAGGTCGGCCGTCAAACGAGGGAAAATAGCCGTACGCTCTTAATAGACACGATACTTTTTGTCCAACCGTCCTTGAAAACAAGCATGTGAAGCAGATAGAGGATGTTTGGTGTACTTGACACTTTTAGATTAAAAGTGAAAGGAAGAAATAGCTTACTTTGCAGAAAGGAGGCTGTGGGGTCCAGCGATACAATTTTTTAAAGATAAATACCATTTCCTTCATATTCTCACTTCCGTTAAGTTTTATGTATCGGCGTAAATTTTTATGTCAGCCTGGCGGCGGAGTCCGCATTTGTGAACGTCACTGGGCTGGCAGCGGCCACATTACGCCTGCTTCACGTGCATGCAATAGCGCGTTTTCAAGGAGGGCCGAATTAAAGAATATAATCATTGCGAATTTGTTATTCGAACTTATCGTTCACTTGGAAATATCCGAATAATTCTATCTCTGTGAAATTGCGTATAATTACAAACATCATTAGCACTATCCTTATCAATATAGTACGTACTAGGTATCTGCCTGCCTGACGGAGCTGTAGGGAAGTATAATTCCCAGAATTGGGCACTTAAAGAATACCCGTACTCTACTCTACTCTACTCTACTCTACGTTAAAACTCGCACATTGCTACTTGCGCAGGATAGCGCGGAGACTTGCAGTCGCCTAGGCGGGGGACACGATAATGTGTGCGTTGAAACATGTGTGGTGGAGAGGGGGAACATACGAAGCGGGCAATCACCGAGAGTGGACTGTAGTACATTTCGCTTGACTCAATCTCATTTCCAGATAGGGCGAATCCCGCAATATCATGTGCGTGAGGAATAAATTTAAAGTAATTCATTAAGACGGTAGAAGCCTTGATTAGACAGTCGGAGACGCCTAGATCGATTAAAGCATTTAAAGAAAAACTTCCAATTAAAACGAGTTTATTACATTTTGCAATATTATTTTATGCATGACCTATCACATTCATTTCTGCTTAAATCATTTTTCGACGTTTATCACAATTTCTAGAAATATAACCGATTTCATTACAGTTAAAAAATTTAAACTTGCGTTCAGTAGCACAGTCCTTAGAAAAATGATCAATAGATTGACAGTGAAAACACTTAGTAGAATTATCGGAATTTTTACTTTTCTTACTACTATCGAAGCTGTGCTGAACTTCACTGATCTTCAGTGTTGGCCTTGGAGAATCTATTCTCTGAAGACAGAGAATTTTCGCGTCTTGAAGTGAGGCGTTGTTTTCTTGTTGCCTCTAATAACTCTAGCTGTTTGATGGTTTAAAGAAGATCATCTAGTTCAAAGTGTTCTTTTGTCATTTTACGGTGCTGAGATCCTTAGACCATAATCCAATTACCCGCTGAGTGTTTGTTTCCGATAAATCAAATTTCATTTGTTTACGAAGGCGAACTTTATCGAAGAAATATTCTCCTTTATCTTCTCCCTCGTGTTGAATCCTCCATTCCATTTCTTTCCATTTCTCGATCGTCATTTTCCCTATGAGAAATGTACTTTTAAAAAGGGGTTTTGGAAAGCCTATCAATCGGTGGTAATATCTTTGCTAGTTATTCCTTGATGCTTTTTTCAAGTTTGATCTTGTAGTTTCAAATGCGGCTGCTTCCGTCCAGTTGTGTAACGTTGCTGTTAATTCAAGTTGCTCTAATCGGGCTGTTAGTGGTACTTGCCCCAGAGAAACATGAACCTTTGCTTCATGGAGAAACGGATCTGCTTTTCAGCAATAAATACTGGAGATCGTGATATTGATGATTATGGTTGTTCTAGTGGCCATTGATATTGTGTAGCAGAGAAACTTATCATTGTAATTGAAGGAAATTTAAACATTTCAGGGTTTTGTGGTGTATTATTTACTTGGCCCTACATCAATACGTGTATTTTTTTTTTGCTTCACTAGGAGCTTAAATTTATTTTTCTCACAATTTTCTTTTTCAGCAAAAAGGTGTATAAAACAGCTTTCAGTTGGCTTGAGAACAAATATAAGCTTTATTCTTCACATTGAAAATGCAAGACTACGACACATTCGCCTTAATTTAAGCGAAATTTCACTAAAATTTGAGTTTAAGAACCTTTTTAAATATAACTGCAGGTTTCTCTCTAACATGCACCGACTTTTGTCTTCAACCACATTACAAATATCTGACTCGCAAACAAATACGTTATTTAAATTGAACTTATCAGTACAAACTTGTTAATATAAATATTATTTAAATACGTTTTCAACATAATGGATAGTAAAAATAATAATGTAGCTTCGGATTAGACTGACATTTATGCTCACGAACGACGTGCTTATAGAAAAATTATTGCACCATCTCTCGCACTTCGCCATTCCCAGGTGTAGTTTTGCGGTAAAACTGGGAATCGAAAGCATAAGTACACTCATTTATTTTACATGCATGATCTCAAGATTTATGCTAAAAATAAAGAGCAACTAAATCTGGCTCTAGAGATTTTCAAAGAGTACACTCAAGAGATTGGAATGGAGTTTGGATTTAAAAAATGCGCCAAGATTCATTTGAAGCTAGGAAAACTTAATGGCATCCCTAAAGACCCTGATCTCGTTGAGAGAAGCGCTATACGACACCTTGGCGCTGGAGAGATCTATACATATTTGTGCGTACCACAAAGCCGCATTCAGACCGCAACATCGATTAAGAATGCTCTCCGATCCAAATATGAACATCTTATGTGACAGATTTGGTTGTCTGAACTGTCAGCGAGGAGCAAAGTATCTTCGACGAACATGCCTGCCGTCCCGGTAGTACTCTATTCATTTGGAGTGGTTCCACGGACGAAGAAAGAACAAATATAAAGTCACAAATGGACGAGACCCTCTTCTTAAAATGATCAGAAGAGACGAAGAAGTGAGCAAATGAACGTTTCTGTAAAAAGCAGCGGAGGACACTTAGCCTTGACTTCAATATCAGGGGTGAGTAAAATGCGTCAAATCTTATCTATCTAGAGTACTCACTCCTGAAGGCCCGGATCAAGAAAGCACAAGAGAGAAAGTACCGTGAATCGCTCCTCAACAAGAGGATGCACGGCATCTTCCACAGAAATGTGAAGGATCAGTCGATGTCCTATGAGCTAACTTTTGCTTTCCTCAAATCACCCGGATTGAAGTCGGGCACGGAGTGTTTCATTTTGGCCTGTCAAGACGAGGTCATTTGAAATTTAGAATTCTGTCGCCACCTTTTAAGCCAAGACATTCCCAATGATGGCTGTAGAGCGTGTAATGCACACCCCGAGCACCTACGACATATACTGTCTAGTTGTCCAGCACCCAAATGTGTAATGCGGCACTGAGAGTGCTTCATTACCATCTCTGTCAATCTTACGGCATTAGCTCTGTCACCATTGCGCCAAACGCTCCTAGAGAAATAGAGTCAATTGTCGAAAATGTGAAGTGCCGCATATACTGGAACTTCATATCCTCAACAATTGTTTCTTTCACGCGCTCGATGCCTGACGTGGTTCTCCTTGACATAGAGCAACGAACCATGTTCGTTACAGTAGGATTCGTCGCATTGGAACTCGCTGCATCGAAATCCGCGGAGGGGAATAATTTCCACACGCAAATTTCTCCGCCAGCCTTGATGGGTAGGTGCACGCGCACGGGGTTGCAGCAGACATGCGATGGAAGTTAGTGCTGTATACAAAAGTTTACCGGCCAGTTGTATTGTTTACAAACGTAGTTTAAGTGCATTGAATCACCATGGCATATAAAGAAAACAAAAAAATACTTTATAATCATATTAAAATACGTCAGAAAGTTGAAATAATTGATCGATCAGAGGCAGGCGAAAGTCGCGACTCGCTTGCAAAAACGTTCAACATATCGAAGACCATAATGTCCACAGGATTCTCTCAGAAAAGGCTAAAATTCGAGATTATTGGGAAAAAATCAAAAAGTCTAGAAATGGCAAGGATGAAGTTGTTGTGACTTATATAGAGAGCACACAATTTGAAAAACGTTTTTTATGAATGTTCCCAGAGAAAAAGAAGTGCCGGACAGCCTTTTACTGGCTCTATTTTAAAAGAAAAAGCTCTTCAATTAAATAAAGAACTCGGCGGATCAAAACATTTTAAAGCTAGTAACGGTTGGCTTCACTGTAAAAAAATGGCATGGTATTCGTCAAATAATAGCGCAAGGAGAAAAACTTGCTGCAGATCACAAAGCAGCAGAAAATATTGCCAAGAATTTCCTAAAAAAGTTGAAGGTTACCATCACGACAATATTTATAACGCAGACGAAACTGGAGCTATATGGAAAGGATTGCCTCGGAAAAGTCTTGCCGATGAGACAGAAACATAGATTAGTGGAGGTAAAGTATCAAAACAGCGCATAACTGTCATGAAACGTGCCAATTTTAGCGGTTCTCATAAAATACCGTTGCTTGTCATTGGAAAATCTCAGAAACCACGGTGTTTCAAAAATGCATTAAACTTGCCAGTTTCCTATAAAGGACAGAAGAATGCTTGGATGGAACTAGCGGTTTTTAAGCAGTGGTTAACCGAAATCTTTATACCTGCCATCAAAGAACGACAAGTCAAAGATGGAAACCTTGGCGACGTTTTGTTGATTTTGGATAATTCCGAAACTCATGAAATGTCAAACGGAGAAATGGAGTTCATATCCGTGTTGAATTGAAACTAGAGTTTTTGCCTACTAATGTAACTTCTCTGATCCGACCTATGGATCACAGGGTTATTGAAAAACTGAAGAGGATATACAGAAGAAATCTCCTTCTTGCTTTAGTTTTGGGAGACAACGCAGATGCTGTACGTGATCTGATAGAAAAATGGGATCTTAAAGAGGCCTACTTTACCTCTGCAAATGCTAGGGGCTGTTTAACAGAGGAAAATTAAAAAAAAATCATGGAGGAAATTGATTGATGATACAGATACTGCAGTTGTAGAAAAAACAGATGAAGAAAGAAAATTGACTAACCCTGAAATTTTCAGATTAATAAAGAGTGTCCATGGATCTGAAGAGTGTTCAGAAAATAGTGTGTCTAAATGGTTGGATGCAAATGATGAACAACAAACTCGAGAGGAATATGCTGAAATGGAATCTAAAGAACAAAGTTTTCTAGAGAGGATGCAATAGCTGGATTAAATACTTTTATTCTTTGGGCAAAACAGGAAAAGTCTGTTCCACGTGATTTCTCGTGCAAAAGCATACAAATTAATGAAAATATGCTACGTGAAGAGTAAGCAAAATAATTCTATAGATTAATTCATAATTTTCAGTTTGAATAATCTGTTAATTTTTTTTCAGATAATCGTCAATAAAATTTGAGAAATGTTCTCATTTTATTTTTTGGGGGTATAGTAGAAAAACTATCCCACATGATTTTTCATTTAGAAGCTTACAAATGAGCATTGAATTCTATTACGTGAAGAGTTAGTAAAATAATTCATTAGATTTCATTTCTTTACGCATGCATTCTACAATCTACTTAATTATAATTTCCTGTTTTAATAATCTGTTTATTTTTTTTATATAATCGCCAATAACATTTGAGAAATTTTCATATTTTATTTATTAATTTTTTTTTGGTATAGTAGGTAAACTATTCTACATTACTTTTTATTTAGAACCTTACAAATGAGCGTTAATTTCTGTTATGTGAAATGTAATTAAAATGTTTATTCTGTATCACAGGAACCACGGTTTTTACTCGAAATTAATTTTATATCCTATTCTTGAAATCTAAGAGCTTTAAGCTTTGAGGTTACCTCTCCTTCTTTTCCCTCTTCTTGGCAGTGATGGTGTAGCCGGCCGGAGTCGAGAATTCGATCACGAATATAGTTCCTTTCTCGAAGTCGTGGAGAACGAGGTCAGGCCTCGAGTGCTCAATGGAGACTGCTTTCCAAAAATCATAAATCCAGAAACTTTGGCACTTCTCGTTTTGGAAAATTGTTTATCTCCCTTGGAGCGTTTGTCAGGGCAGGGTCGCGGCCAGCAACGTAAATGCGGCAAGGATGGTAATAGAGCACTCTCAGGGACACACTATGTTTGTAGAGATATGTCGTTCCCGCGTGAGTGGGATACCTGGATAGTATGTGCTCTAGGTATTCAGCCTGTGCATGACACGCTCTGCACCTATCGTTGGGAACTTCTTGGTGTAAAATGCGGTCACAGGATACTAAAGTGGAAATTACACCGTCCAGGCATGCGAAAACAAAACCCTTTGTACCTGAAATAATTTCTGATCATCTGAGTGAAGCAAAAGTTTTCACCTTAGACAAGGACTGATTTTCTACATTTCTCTCCAAGTTTCCGTCCATTTTCATGTCGAATTGATGGAATTTTTCAGTCTCTGCTTTCCTTACTTCGGCTTTTTGAAATAAGGCATCTAGATGGAGTAATGCACTTTTCTCACTTCTGATGTTGAAACTCAGGCCAAGGGTGTCGGCCGCCTGCTCCGCGGCTTTGTAAAGGAACGCTTCTTAGCCAATCATCTCGTGTTTCTTGACCATTTTTAGGGGAGAATCTCTGTGATTTGCAATGATATGAGCTGAACTCAGAACAATTCGGTTATGAATACGTTGGAGATTCAGAAGTACGTCTCCGCCTTGACGGCGTAAGATATATAATCGCGGAACGGACTAATGGATATGCAAGTTCTTATGCATATGCATGATCTTATGCGTAGTGATGTCAAGGGCCGGAATCTCGTTCTTCGCTCATTGAGCAACCCCAAACGAGCAGAGCAGAACCGGGACGGCAAGCATTTGTCACAGATACTTTATTTAACGCCGACAGATTTGACGACGAGGACACGAACGTCCTCGCACTGCTTAATATCACATTCTTCATTTGAAATCTCAATACTTGTAACCTAACTTCCGCTTATATATTTTCAGGTACTTTTAATTGATTTTTCATGCATATGATTTTTTAAAATTATTTTTTACTTATAAAAGTGTAGAAAAATTGTAAAAGAATAATGTTCAATGCTTAAAAATAATATATTACGTGCAGCAAACGTCAACTTATTGATAAAGAAATTTTGGTGTCAAAAATAACGTTTCTATTTTTCAAATATATTTCGAAACACATTTTTTATTGTTTTTATAATATGTATGAATATTCATGGTTTAACTATTGAGAAAAAAAAATGACAAACAAATTGTTTTTCGAAAAACCATGAGCACCTACCCATATGAGCCATATGTCTTCTTGTTCGATTCAAGTATTTTGTACGACTGCCACGATGATTTTTGCTGGATGCTCCTCGTCGGTGCTTTTTCGGTGCATACAGGTAAGGAATTTAGCTGAGTGAGGTATTCCGATGGGATTTAGAAATGGATGTGTTTCCCAGGGACTATTGGACTTTGGAATGTTTGCAAAAATGCAATTGAGAGAGAATTGAGAGAATTCCGCTAAGGTTTAAAAAATTTTAACAATTCGCAGATGCCAATGTTTTAATGTAAATATTTATTACGTGAGACACTTTCATCTTATGCGGAACTATTTCCTTCGAATTATGTTTTTTGTCCAATAAAATTTGGTTGATTTTTCATGGAGATGCAGCTATGAGCATTTTCGGGTACTTTTTAGTGTGATACTCCTTGTCCATGTGTTCTAGCCAGGCGCATGTCAGTGGTGCAGGCAGGACTGGACCCAATTCAAGAACCCTGATTATACAGGAAAAGGATTAGTTGGACTAGTTTGGATGCGATCTTGGTACCTAAGCTCTGCTCCAGAGATCTCACCGTTATTAACGTGAGACTGAGGGTTAGAAGCGGAGAAAGGCTCGGCCTACTTCGCAGGCGATGCTGAGGGACCCCTGCCTCCCAGAGAGGTGGAGACTTTAATTCGACACTGCCAGGAGGAGAGGTTTCCCCTGCTGTTGCGCACAAACATCAATGACAGAGGGAGATATTTAATCGAATATTTAACGACCACTGAGCTGGAGATTCTGAATTGGGGTGATACTCCCACTTTCCAGGTTAAAAAGATATTTGACTCTATGCTCAGATGAGCTGAGGAGCAAGGTAGTAGGCTGAAGTGTCTCCGATGAGGAGTCTCTTTTGGACCACAAATATATCATGTTCCGATTAACCCTAGGAAAACCAGTGGTTTCAAAGATCAGAATCCCCAGAAATGCACTTTGAGATTCTTATAAAGAGGATCTCAAAGAC
The DNA here is from genome assembly GCA_932178445.1 of Andricus quercusramuli. NCBI lineage: Eukaryota > Metazoa > Arthropoda > Insecta > Hymenoptera > Cynipidae > Andricus > Andricus quercusramuli. The sequence goes on from CAKNXH010057808.1 coordinate 10,406, forward strand.
AGGTTTGTGTATTTTCCCATAAGCTATGGTACCATTGATGAGTTAGAGCTCGCCGCGGAGTTTCTGCGAAGGACTCTGACTACATCATGTGAGAACAATTGCCATACAAGCACAATTGAGTCTAAGAAAGTAGGAGAATGGTGGAATACACACCTGGAGAAACGCCGTGAAAAGACAAGAGAATTGTGCAACAGGGCAAATAGAACTCAATTGCCTTCAGACTGGGATATCTATAAGACGAAAGTGCTTGCATTGATCTACTCTGCTGTCTTTAAACCAAAGCTCCTACATGCGGCCGTGGTCTGGTGGCCACTGGTGGAACTTAAAACGATGCAGGACAGGCTGTGACGATTACAAACGCTAACGTTTGGGGGTTTGACGGGAGCAATGAGGACTACGCCCAAAGCGGTGATAGGTTTTATGCTCTGTGAAAAACCCCTACATATTGCGATAACTGCAATTGCTGCTCACGCGACGGGCCGCCTGGAAAGAGTAAATATATGGACTTGGGGGATTAAGCACACTAGACTCCCGAGTGATATCAGCGCACTGCCGATTCTACAGGATTAAATAACAAAACGCTTCAACTTTGCCAAAGCTTTCCGCGTCTGCATTCCAAGCAGGGATTCGTGGAAAGCAAATGCTTAGCAGCTCCTCCGAGGGGAAATCTGGTATACGGATGGCTCCAGAGGAGAGGGAGGGTCAGGAGCAGGAATCTATGACAGGAAGAGAGGGAAGGGGATAGAGATCACACTTGGGCGACATGCTACGGTCTTTCAGGTGGAGGTCGCGGCCGACCTTCGCTGTGCTGAAACATTGATTGAAGAAAACGCTCCTGGCAGGCAGATTACGATCTGCTGGGACAGCCAAGCGACATGAACTGCAGTAGGGAAACCAGTCATAACCTTAGAACTGGTTTGGGAATGCAAAATGGCATTAAACCAACTAGTAAAAAAAAAAATATGTGTCTCTCATATGGGTCCCTGGTCACACAGGGATCAAGAGCAACGAAAAGGCAAACTAGGTGGCAAAACGTGGTGCAGCAAGGAAATACATGGGACCGGAACCGGTACTGGAACTGACGCCTTGCTGCACCGGGATGACCATCAAAAGCTGGATCCGAACAAAGCACCGGGAATACTGGGAAAAAATTCAGGGTTTCCGATTGGCGAAATCCATTCTGGGCTATACGTACACAGTGGACAGAGCCAAGGAAATCCTGGGTTTACCCAAGAAAGACATAAGGACAGTGGTTCATGTGCTCACTGGACACAACCGCTTGAACTATGATATGCACAAAACGGGATATAACCCCACGACAGAGTGCAGGGAATCCGGCAGGGATAATGAAACATCCCTGTATGTATTATGCCAGTGTCCGGCATTAGCTACGCTCAGGCAGCAAACGCTTGGGGTCCAATCATGGAACCTAAGGAAATTACAAACCGATCAGTGATTGACATACTAGGCTTCATCAAGAGGTCTAGATTCAACTACTGAGAACGAATAGTTAAGGGTGTGGCACAATAGGCTTTATAGCTTAAACGCCAGTGGAGCTCCAATGTGCTTCCCACCCGTTTTAAAACTAAAAAGACTCGACTTTCGAACCAAGGCTCTCACGCGTCGTGTCTGTGTGATACCTCGAAGCTGTAATGCGTTTGGCTCGGTTGATCATTTGTCGATGAGCGTGATCAGACAGTTTTTCCAGGTATTTTTTAAGTTGTTTTTATAAGTCGTAATAAAACATGGAAATAACACATAATATGCTTATTATTCATTGCTGTCGTTCATTTTTTACTGTAGTTGGCCGTAGTCAGCCGTTGTTCTCATTCATATTTCTCGAGCCTTCACACAGTTACAGACCGCTCAACTGTGTTAGTGCGAGAGCCCCTTTGCTACCTATTAATTTTCCTTCAACTTTGATCCACTTTTTCTTGTAAACTCATTTTCGGACCTACGGCTGGTTTCTTTATTCTACGTCACATATGTTATCGTTTTCTGACAGTGAATCCTTTTTGAAAATTTTCTTTGGATGATACATAAATCGTTCTCCAAGTATCAAAAGGTATTTAAACCACCCAGACATAGCAGCATACCTGGTAGCGCCGCAGAGGGTACGATCATAGACCTTAACTAGAGATTATTCGATCGAGCCGCCACATCTATGTCGAATATCTCTGGAACGGTAGCGCTGATACTACTTAGCGGGCGATACTCGCGCTCTTATGACGTTTGTATTTGTATTTATTAAAGAAAAGTCCCTAGGGCTAAATAGCCCTCTAAGGAACAGGATAATACACGTAAGCTTATTACAAATATGTGCAGGCACTGATTGGCAAAATATGTGATTAATCTTATAATTTAATCTATAAACTAAGTAAAATTAATAGAGGAAATCTCAGAATATGTATGAAATTAGCTTTGAGATTAATGCTTAGTAATTAACATTCAGTGATTAATGAGTAGCTCTTGTGCATGTTAATGTAGTAATAAAGAGGGATAAACTGTGTTTATAATAAATATAAATTTGCAAAAATTACTGAAGACAGAAGGAAAGTCGAAGATGAAATACTCCAGAACTAAATATGGGACTTTACCAGTAAGTAATTTCGAGAGTTGGACTAGGAGTATTGTACAAATATTTGAAAAAGAGATTTTTGAAATGATACGGAGAAGGTGCATTTCTAATATCGTATGGTACTTTATTCCATAACCGGGCACCTCTTACTATGAATGACCTCTGAAGCTGACACGTTCTGTGGAAAGGAATCTCAAGGATTTTATGTCTTTCACGAATCTTGGACTGTGCTGGAAGGTCTCTGTCAACAAATTGGAAGAGGTTAAATAGATACTCAGGAGCTTTATTCTGAAAAAGAGTGTAGAGCAAACTACCCATAAAGAATTGTCTTCTCTTGGCAACATTAAGCAGACCAGCCTTAAGTCTGTATGGAGTTATGTGTTCGTATTTAGGCAAATTGTAGATAAAAAGGACACAGGCATTCAACGCGCGCTCAAGCTTTAAATTTAAATCGTCGGTCAAATCATCATAAACTAAACAGCCGTAGTCAAAATGGGGCAAAATTAGACTTTTAACCAAAAGTATCAGAGTGGAGGTAGGTAAAGAGTCCTTATTCCTATAAAGTTGTTGTAGAATTCTGTATATTTTCCTCGAGATGCTCTGTACCTGTTCCTTCCAGGACAAGGTACAATTATGGAAATATCCCAGATCTTTAACCACTTCCGAAAAAGAGATAGTGAGATTCTCGATACGAAGGGGTGGAAATGATGCTAGAGTTTCAAGCAACGGAGATGAAGTAGGTCCGACAACGATTTCCTGAGTTTTGCCCGGGTTAAGAGTAAGTCCGTTCTTCCAGGCCCAGAGGATAACGCGAGTCCCGATAAGTAAATTTTAAAATCGTCAGCATATTTGTGGTAGCTGCAATGTAGAAGTTCACGTCCAAGGACAGAAGTGAATAAATTGAAGAGAAGGGGTGCCAGAATGGAGCCCTGAGGAACCCCACTCTTGACCTCCCACGAGTCAGAAAGCCCACCACTACTATTAGTAACTCTGTGAGACTGATGATTGAAATAGGATTTAAACCATTTGATGACAGAGTTCGACACGTTGAATGATCTTAACTTTTCTAGGTGTAACTTATGGTTAACCATATCAAAAGCCTTCGAAAAATCAAACAGAACAACAATCGTGATCTCCCTATTATCCATTGCTAATTTGAGATCAGTCGTTACTTTAAGGGAAGCAGTAAGAGTGCTATGCTTTGCCAGAAAACCTGATTGCATCGGGTCAATAGCCCTAGATACTTCGAGAAATTTGGAAAGTTGCAGGTGAACAATTTTTTCAAGTGGCTTAGACAGTGCACATAAAATAGAAATCGGCCGAAAATCTTTCCGGGAAGTAGTTTTAGAAATTTTGAGAATGGGGCAAATAACAGCCTTTTTCCAGAGGTCTGGGAAGATACCGACTTAAAGGGAAGCATTATAAATATGTAATAAAATAGGAAAGATAATTGGAAGAGCAAGTTTAATCATTTTCATTGATATTCCATCAGTTCCAATGGCATTTGATTTGATTTCAAGTATTTTTTCCAAAAGTATTTCAGATGTGATGTCATCGAAAAAGAAGTCAGAGTCCTTAAATGCTGAATTAAAAGATTTAGTGAAAGATGATGATAATAAGTCTGGAACTGGGAATGTAAAAAAAGTCTTTAGAAAGTCATCAGGCGGAAAATTACTATCTGTAAGTTCTTGCTTGGGCGGGATTAGATGCAAACGTCTAAGGAGATGCCAAATGTCCTCTTTTTTGTCTCTATGTGCAATCTCGTTATAATTGTATTGATTGAAAGCATCTCTAATCTTAGTTCGAGCTAGGTTCCTGAGTTTACGAAATTGAGCTAGTATTATACTGCTTTTTGTTCTTTTATTATTTTTTATTATTTTTTCCCAATCATACGTCATTAGATGTTCGTGAAATCTATGTTCATCAATTTTAGAGAGATTTCGCACCAGTCTTTGACTTGGTTTTGAGTTTAAATTATAGGAAAATTTAAAGGTAATGTTAATCAAGTCATGGTTAGAGAGAAAAGGGATAGAATGTTGTTCGTAGGAGACAACCTTATCAATATCGTTTACAATCATTAAGTGAATACGAGTACTGGAACGATCAGTATGGTGAGTAGAATCATGAGGTACAATCGAGAGTCCCGAAGAATACACCAAAGATGTTAGATATTTAGAATGATTGGAAGTGATATTTAAGTTAGTGTTAAAATCTCCAGTAAGGATAATGTTATTAAAGTTAGGAATAAGTGAAAAAATTCCTGATTCAAGATCTGTGCGATAGGAGGCATTGGGTGGCTTATAAACGACTCCCACTAAAACACTATCAGAAGTTGACTTAACTTCAACAAAGAGAAATTCGGCCGTAGGATAGGTAGCTACTGGACTCACATCAATCACAGTCCCACTCAGACTATCATGCAGAAAAAGACAAACTCCACCAACCCTTCTCTCATCTCTGTCTCTTCGAAAGAGCGAATAGTTGTCAATTGCAACGAGGCTAGAGGGTATATTTGGAGTTAACCAGGACTCAGAAACAGCTATTATATGGTAGGAACATGTGCTGAAGAAATGCTTGAATTCTGGAAAATGTGCCAAGAGAGACTGGGCGTTCACATGACAAATGCTTAAGGTATCCATGGATATATTAAGAGCAACATTTTATACATAAACAATTCCAAAATAAACAGTTCAGGCAGCATAAGTAAAAATCGACTATGACAAAGAACCATTATCAACACACCTCAAACTGAGTAATTACAATTAAAATTAGAAAATCGGTAATGAATACAAGTAAAAAAAAGGCTAAAGTGATAATAAAAAACAATGTCAAAAACAGTGGCATAGATCACTAGACAAATTCTCAACAAAAGTGGACATAATTTCGTAAATCGATATCCGGATATCCGGAGAGCTGTGCATATTTGGATGGAATACATGCCACTAAAATAAAATATAACCTCAATAAGTAGTAGAAAGGAAAATGTGCTAATAAGAGAAGATATGCATATGCAAAATACTAACACAACGGCTACAGCAAAAAAACCATTTAAAGAAAAAGGATATACGATGACTGCAGTTGACACGCCGTGGAAGATCAGCTGTAAACACAATGATCGCTATCGTAGCAAGTCGTGATCCTGTTGGTGGGTGAGAATAACTCTCCTTGAGCCGTCCCCCTCTCTACAGAAGATTTTCCCGCCGCTGATCCATAAGTATTTGATTTTCTTATTCCTCCTCAGCTCAAGCGCCCCTTTGTATATCTGACCAAAATATGGAGAGAGAGATTCTCTAATATAGAGGATATTATTTTCCTGCTCAGTGCAACCAATTGAGCTTGTCGAGAAGTCACGGTTCTTTTTTCTTTGCTCAATAATAGTGGCACATGTCTGCTGCTCCTTGAATTTTGCGACAATGATTGGGGGTCGTTGGGTGGCTTGTGGATTTGATCCAGTTCGATTGAATCTATATATATTTAGGAGACTATCATTGACAAGGGGGACACCAAGAGCATTAGCAATCTGGCCCATTATTTCCGAGAGATTTTCCAAAGGTTTCTGAGGTAAACCGTGTATCTCAAGTGTGTTGACAAGGGCAGCCTGAGTCAGTTCGCTTTTCGTGAGATGCTTAGTGTCCTCTCGTAGAACCTGTATATCTGACACGTTCGATGCTACAGTCGTTTCCAGAGTACTTATCCGGCATGCATTGGTGGTGAGGTCCTCCTTGATTTGATTAACTGAGGCCTCAAGTGAAGCATTGAAGGTTTCTTGATTGGTTTTAAATGTCTCAAAAAGAGATGTCAGTGGTTTGAGTCCAACATCAAGACCCTGAGAAACTGCCTTCGTAATTGCCTCGGAGACCCCAGGCCCCAGGTCTATAGCAGCCATTCCTGAAGTGTCTACGTCAGACGGATCGATCGTCTCACAGGTAGATCTTTGCTCAACCCGACGATTCTCATTCGACAAGAGTGAAGTACATTCCCCACAGTACCATTTTTTATGGCCCTTTTTCAGAACTTCAAGATCTTTGGACGGAATGTTAGTGTACACCTGATGTACAAAAGCATTGCATTTAACGCAGTGCAGCAAGTCGGTGGCACCTCTCGTGACAGTAATGCCACAGGTAGTACAGGCAACCATGTCAGAAGGCAGCCTATTTGAGAACTCCGCACCAAGCACTACACAAATCAGGAAAGAACGAGTCTTTTCTGACAGAACCGGTGACAGTCACACACAAAATTCAATCCTGCACTAGCAAATGCAAATAATTATTACCTCACTTAATGTAAATCCTTCCGACAACCGACGAATCCACTTTTCTTTCAATTACGTATATAAGCTGTGATATGCATATTTGGTACATATGATGAACAATATTTTTGACGCTTCTTGCACTTCAGGGGTGCATTTCACAAACTTCACACTTAGGGGGGAGTTAGGAGTCACCCACCTGCCACTCTTTGCACTTTTTCCGAATTAAATATTCAAATAAACACTCTTAAAAACTACGAAAACACAGAGCGACCCTTCAGCACGTCCGCACTCTCCGAGAAAGTGTTTTTAGGATGATTTGCAAGTGAAAAAATCAAGCTTGCTTTCTAGCTTTCTTAAAAAATATCAAAAGTACCACATTTTGAGAAACTTTCAAACATGTTTTTAAAGGTAGAAATCGAAATGAAATAATTTTTTTATCGTGAAATTATTATTTTTATTGTAAACCTCATAAAAAGTAGTTTCCAAAACTCACATTAAAAAGTCAAATTGGACAACTGTAGCAGGAGTTATGTATAATTGAACAATAGCGGTCAGAATAAAATGTCGAAAATACGATCGTTAGGGAACTTCCATGAACTACTTTGCCTGTTTTTCTTTTTTTTGAATAAAGATGAGACTAAAATGGTCCTGAAGTTAAAAAGGATACCACGCTATAAACAACAGAAAGGCGGATATACTTGGCTAATGTATCTACAAGATAAGGGAAGGAAGTATTAAGAGTACTGGTGCTGAAATGGTATGGGATTCGAACAAAGCGAAAGACTATATAGATGACTATTCCAAGAAATTGTAGGGATGTTAACTTATGGAATATTACAGCTGTAACATAGAGGAGGTTATTTTAGAAAATTCTGTGGAAAGTAACGAAATGGGAATTAACGTGTAGTATTAAGTTTGTTATCAAGAATTTGAAGAATGGAAACATGTGGATAATATTAAGGATAAAATGTTTTAAAACTGTTACGAATATTTGTTCGTGTAGCTGAGGGAGTGAATAAGCATGTGCAGTGTGCACTGAGAAAGAAAAAGTTTAAGGTGATTGGAGGATCAGGCAGGTTAAAGATTTAGTGTATCTTACAAATTTATTTTTCGATAACGGAAACGTAGGTGGTGAAATATGCAGGCCTATGAACGAGGGTAGAAAAATCATTAGCGGGACGGAAGCCATTGTATTACTGAAATTAACATGTGACGAATAAAGCAAAAATTGTAATATATAATGTATGTAATTTTTCTTTCGTTTTTCGTTCCTAATTTTCCTTAAATGGCGATATATATTGATGAAAATTTTGTATCCGATATTTGTTATTAATTTTATGAACAAATTGTTCAAATAAATTTTCAGTCTGGACATTTGAAGGCAGAAATTTTTTTTTTTTTTCAATTTTTTGAAATTATGTCGCCAATGATGTTTATTCATGAAATTTTGTTACGCGATATTGTTTCTTAATTCTGTAAACTAATTCTATACACGAATTCCCAGTGTGGGTGTGTAAAGGCAGAAAAAATTTGCCTCTACGCTTGATTTGCTCTAATTTATATGGTCAGAATAGTTTCGCGGTGTCAACTTGATAATAAACAAATTTTATGAATATATGCATTCGGCCGTTGTTTATAGAATTGGTTTACAAAATCAACAAAAAAATATGGAATAACAAAATTTCATGAATAAACATCATTGGCGACATAATTAAAAAAAAATTAAGAGATAAAGCAAATTTTATCTGTATTTAAACGTCAAAACTAGGCATTTGATTACAGAATTTGGTAGAAAAATTATTTTAAAATATCAGATTACAAATTTTCATCACTAAACATCACTGATGACATCATTTGAGGAAAATTAAGAGAAAAAACGATTTCTGTCTGCCTTCAGATATCGAAACTGGGCGTTTGTTTATATAATTTGTTTATAAAATCAATAAAAAATATCGGAATATAAGTTTTCATCATTAAGCATCACTGACAACATAACCTTAACAAAATTAAGTGAAAAGACTATTTCTCTCTGTTACTAAATTTCCACACTGGGCATTTCTTTATATAATTTGACTATAAAATTAATAAAAAATATCGGATCACAAATTTCAATGATGACAGATTACTGTCAACATAATTTTAACAAAGTTAAGAGAACAGACTATTTCTCTCAGCCTTTGAATATCCACACTGTGTATTTCGTCATAAAATTAATAAAAATATCAGGTGATAAATTTTAATAATCGAGTACATTTTGTCAGTAAAAGCAAGTAATTAAAACGCAAAAATGTACTTTGAAAACAAAAAATCCATAATGTAGACTGATTATTAATTTATTTTATTTATAACAATTAACTTAACCAGATTTTTTTGCTTTCAAACACCCCTGCGCATCCAATGAAGCGATGCTACATAGATAAAAAAAATTTCCACGAAAATGAAACAAAAAACGAAAAAATCTACTTATTTTCGCTTTTGTAGCTGGCTATAAAATATCTACATTACTGATTACTCACAAGTACATGACTTATATATGGATTGAAAGCTAATAAAGATATGTTGACTGAAAACCAATATACGGGTTCCGAAATTTATTATTAACTACGATAGATATGTTACGGAACCTACAGTACAGTACAGAATCTCTAATAATTCTACAGTTTCCAATGAATAATGGTACCGCGTACTTCCGAAAAGGTTTATACAGCAGATCGCGTAATTAAGGGACGCTACTCATTCGAAATTTTAGGCATGTATCAACATTGGCTCGAGCGTGATCGATAGTACCTTACAGTTAAAATGTTTTCCACTGCGAAGAATTGAATTTTCTATGCAAAATGTTGTTTTAAATGTAATTTAGTGATTTAATATTCTTTTGTATTACAAATTAAGACTTTTTATTCAAAATTTTGTTTTCAGATGGCGAACAAGATCTGCATAAGATGACTGCAACGGGTCTTTTTGTTATAGGTACCATAATTTTTCTGATGATTGCGAAGTATCGGGCACCTATTTAATTTTAACTCTTGGACTAAAGAATAACTCGTGAAAACAAAATAAAAAGCTGCTAACTCGAGTAGCGAACTCTCGAGGATTTGAGAGCCCGTATAAATTCTATTGTGATCATCAGCGCCCTCAACTCTGTGGCACCTTTTCCTTTGTTCTCCACGAGTTAGTACCTTTTTATTTCGTTTCTCCGAGATCCAACCTTGTCATTTGGAAACGTCGATTTGTATGATGTCAAATAAGACTTGAAGTAAAAGTATTTTTTTTATGTTTTGAAGACAGAATGCTTCAGATGGATTGTAATGATTTCATAGTGCCATAAATTCTGATGTTAGTTTTATCACAAATAAATTATTATTATTATTATGAAACTGTTCGTTTACTTTCTTGAGAACGTGTAATAGTCTATTGTAATATTACTACAGAACAGTCCAGTATAGTTCAGATTTCGTATTATCCATTTTAAAAATCATTTTTATTTCTTTTCTAACTGATGTAACATTTTTTATTATTCTAAATATGATGTCTCATGTTCGATATCAGGTATATCAGTGTCCTGCTTACCAGTTGATGTTACTGTACTTTATAAATTAGAAGAACTGCTTGATTTTAGTTTTTCTCCAATCTCCGTTTGCACTTTCAAGGTATTTGTCTGAAAATATTATAGTTCAGTCTAAAAGAAAGCTACAAAAAATACTGATTTTCATTCTTACCAAATGCGCACCAGTCACGGAGGTTTGAGCATTAGCTGTAGACGTCGTTACCCAGATATCACTACGAATATTATGAATTTGTATTCGACTACGTGCTGCTACTAATATACGTGAAATCAGAGATCGGCAGGATTGTGACACTTTTGGTTCTTTTGGAAATGTCACTTTGTTTTGCGCTTGCTAAAACCAATGGTTGATTTTATACAGGATGTTTAAGGATTTCTGTCAGTTCTTCTAATGGCGGACGAAAAAAATTTAAATCAAAAGTTCCAAAAAAGTTTCGGTTCCGGTGCGTACTTTGGATACTACAGGGAACTTCACATAACTTCGAGCGTTTAAAAGAAACAAATTCGATTACAGATGTTTGTGTGTGTTTTTTTGTATTGTCTGGGCTGATGTTTGATTAAAATGTAAAATAACTTTGCACAAAAAAATCCTTTCATGCAAACATTAGGGTGGGCCGAATTACACGGAAGTTTTCGAATCGAATCGTAACACGTTCAAAGTTTCGAAAAATCGTTAAAAATTGGACACGTTTTGGGATTTTTGTTAGTAAGTTATAGTGATCGAATCTCGTTCAAAATCGGTATGTGACCTCTTCTAAATATCCTTTGACTGAAGAAAAATAATCCCCTTTCCATCCCCCTCTCCTGTAAGGGTGGAGGGGGAGGGGCAAATTTCATAAAAATAGCCAGTTTACGGTCGTTGTTTTCCTCGTGTGAAGTGTGCTGGTGCGGTCGGCTAAGGCGTAAAAAGCGTTAAAATATATCATATTTAGAACAGTCTTACGTAAATGTACATCAGCCGCACTTTGATGGGAGAGGAGGGGGGAGGTGAGCCTCAGCGATGGTTGGAGAATGGCCAAGCTGGGTGGGCGGCAGCCGGCTCTAGGAATTCGCCTTACCGCTGCGCGCAACGTGCCAGCCAGACAAGTCGAGACGTGTCGAAAGCGGGCGAGGTTGTTTTCTCGAGGGGTGACGGTAACAAGTCGTATTTTTGTGTTGATTAGAGACTGAGTTTGATTGACAATGACGTCGAGGAAGCTCGGTCAACAATTGTATTGTCCTTCATTCGGACTGCCTAAAAGTCTGAACAAACAGATTCTACCTTCACATGCTGATGTTTTGCCACACTACCAGCATGTTAGATATTCTTTAGCCCTGGCTTCGTAAAGAAATGTTCTCTCTATCACAGGAATTCTCCTGGCGACAGGGAAAGAACAGTCCATCCCAACCAGCTGATCATAGGTACATTTATCTATTGTTTTGTTGCAATCACAGAGAAGGTGCAATCACAGAGAAATGTATTGTGTGTACTCCTTCTGTTCTCCAGATATTTTTTGTCCCTGTTTAACTTCTTACGGATGTAGTAATACTTGTCGTGGCAAAAATGCCTAAGTGTAAATGTACTCTATATCATCAGCAACAACATTAGCTATTTCAGAGAAGCTGACATCCTGTTTTGGACTGGTCAAAGCCAGGGCTGAAGAATATCTAGCATGCTGGCAGTGGAGCAAAACATCAGCATGTGAAGGAAGAATCTGTTTGTTCAGACTTCTAGGCAGTCCAAATAAAGGACGATGAAATTCTAGATCGAGCGTCCTCAACGTCATTGGCAATCAAACTCCTTCTCCAATCAACAGTAAAATGCGACTGGTCATCGTCACCCCTCGAGAAAACAGCCTCGCTCGGTTTCGACACGTCTCGACTTGTCTCGCTGGCACGTTCCGCGCAGCGGTAAGGCGAATTCCTAGAACCGGCTGCCGCCCACCCAGCGTGGCCATTGGCCAACCCTCGCTGAGGCTCACCTCCCCCCTCCCCTCCCATCATATTGTGGCTGATGTACATTTATATAAGACGGTTCTAAATATGTTATATGAATATTTTTTTTGTAGACAAAGGATATTTAGAAGAGGTCACATACCGATTATGAACGAAATTCGATCACTCTAACTCAATCAGGAAAAATCCCAGAACGTGTTCAATTTTTAACGATTTTTCGAAACTTTGAACGCTATGTGCGACCGGAAGATATGGTCAGATTGAAAAAAAATTCATCGCGATCAGGACGACAAGTAGCAACTTTTCCGCGCTATTACGATTCGATTCGGAAACTTTCGTGTAATTCAGCCCACCCTATTGTTCGGTGGTCCTCTCGCTATATACAGTAACTAACAGAACAACATGACGGTACAGGTAGTTCAAGACAAATGCGAGAAACTTTAAATCTTAACACTATCGCCTTTTGAGTTTTTCACACGAACTGACAACATATTCATGGCATCACACAATTTTCTGAAATGACATCTTGGCAGAGTTTTCGATAAAATATCAGCTCGTTGTTTATCGCGCTCTGATTATCAATGTCTAACATAGTTCCGCTCGTGCACAGACATCAGACATTACACAGTAATCTTCGTAACCATATAGCTCGTCGTGTAGCTGCCGCTGCTGCTGGATATTCTGCTTTGGTGGTACTCAATGTTACCATCTTTTGTATCTGCGAAGACCAGGTAACTGCTCCGTTTGCTAGAAAGAAAACATACCCGGTGGTAGATCGTCTCGTGCCTACATCACCCGCATTGTCAAAGTCTGAGAATCCAATTAGATTTGGCTTGCTGCCGCCGTTTTTGTATTCTATGCCCAGATCAACAGTACTGCTGAGATCCGCAAAGCTTCGTTTTACTGCATTCTGATGGTCGCGATTATGATTATTCAAATATCTACTCACTGAATTTACGGCATATGCAATATCCGGACGTGAAACTGCTGCTACAAAAACTAGGGATTTTCTCTTCTTTTGCGCAGTATTTGCAGACCCACAAATATACTTGCATCCTCAACCGTTGTATTAAAGTTGCTTCTTAATCGATTGATAATGAGATCTAGTGTCTTCACGGGGTTCTCTATCAAACTGACCTATAAATACACAGTCATCAGCCTCATGCTCTTTGAACCCGAACTCGTTCAAGAACTGTGTGAATTTTTATTCCAGAACCTTGGAGCTTGTTTCAAGCCATACAAAGCTTTCTCTAGCTTACACATCACTTTTTTCACTGCACTATCACTTGAATCTTCTTCGATGTTGAGACCCTCTGGTACCTCCGTGTAGATCGTTTCGTCCAACATCCTGTACAGGGATGCAGTTTGGACGTCGAATTGCGTTATCTCGAGATATTTCTGAGCGACTACCACCAGAAGTACTTGCAGAAAATCTTTAAGTTTTCCCTTCTGGGTCAGTCTACACTCTGAACACCCATTCGGAATCAATTAACTTCTGTTCCAATGTGTTCGGCACAAGTGAACATGTTTGATTTTCCTCGTGTGCCTTTAGCTCTTTTTGAATGGCTCTTCCCCACTGCGTGGCGTCTGGTCCATTCACTGCTTCTTTATAGGTGTTTGGCAAGATGTATTCTGTGACTTCAACATCTGTTAAAAGCCAAGAGAGGTGGGGAGAGCCAATCCAATGAAAGCGTCAACGGACATTGAACTAAAATAAATGTTTATATTTTCTTAATGAGTAATAATGAGAATAATACAGAATTACAGTCAAAGCAGGAATTGCAACAATTTCGTGACGTCCAGTGAGAACAAGAAGTCCAGCCCTTTATCGGTCCTTGAGATTGAGACGAAATCCGTTACTCGACACATCCATCCCTCGAAGAAGCAGCTCCATCGGCTCTCCAAAGGAAGTAGTTAACTCGAACCTCCACCAGGAACAGGTCAGGCCAGCCGACACGACAGCACGCCAAGGAAGCACCCAGGGAAACCAGAATCGCCACGCCAGCCGATGCAGCAGCCGAACACACCTCAGCATCTAGAAGAACAGAATCTAAACTGGCCAGCCAGGCCCCCACGCCAGAAGTAGGCTTTCGTGGGTCAACTGTGACAACAGCAACAAGGTTCGGGCCTTCGCGGGTGAACCAAGACGACACAACAAGGCTCGGGCCGTCGCGATTGAACCAAGACGACACAACAAGGCTCGGGCCTTTACGGGTGGATCAAGATAACAGTAACATAGCACGAAAGTAGGCAGCTTGCCTCCAATGGCAGTGATACGGAAAAAACGTAGAAGAGACGAGTAGCGATTCAATAAATCCCACCTTTCTGGTGAGCCGGTGATGTGCAAACAGACTGGAACGGAAGTTGGTCGCTGCTCCGTGTCTTGATTAGATTGCTTGGAACTTGGAATACAGTTTGGCCAATTTGATGAGTTTTGCAAGAGCCACGATGGACCTGTCCACCAAATTGTATGATCTTGGAGCTCAATTGCTGACAAACCTCGAGTAGCACAGTATGCGGGATTAATCTTGCCAGAAATATGCTTCCATTGTGCATGAGGAAGAGTTTCCTGAAGGAAACAAGCTCTGTTATGTTCGAAGTCGTTCCATCTTGAAGGATGGCTATTCAGCCAGAGATAGACGATAGATGAGTTTGTCCAGAGATAACATCGTGTTTGGTGAAGATTCAGGACTTGACGACAGTAAGCGACCATCCTTGTAAGCATTACAGCTGCTGAAAGTTCTAGGCGAGGAATAGTCATTCGCTTTAAAGGTGCGACCTTCGTTTTTGAACACAACAATGAAACGTTCACTTCATCATTTGATGATTCTGTTCTGATGTAAATTGCTTGGAACTTGGAATACAGTTTGGCAAATTTGATGAGTTTTCCGCGAGCCACGATGGACCTATCCACCAAATTGTATGATCTTGGAGCTCAATTGCTGACAAACCTCGAGTAGCACAATATGCGGGATTAATCTTGCCAGAAATATGCTTCCATTGTGCATGAGGAAGAGTTTCCTGAATGAAACAAGCTCTGTTATGTTCGAAGTCGTTCCATCTTGAAGGATGGCTATTCAGCCAGAGATAGACGATAGATGAGTTTGTCCAGAGATAACATCGTGTTTGGTGAAGATTCAGGACTTGACGACAATAAGCGACCATCTTTGTAAGCATTACAGCTGCTGAAAGTACTAGGCGAGGAATAGTCGTTCGCTTTAAAGGTGCGACCTTCGTTGGCCAGTTGTGAAGCATCACAGAATCCATGAATTTCTGTCTTTGCTTGGGGATCAGTTCCAATCCACCGAGGAAGTCAAATGTTTTCTAACCCATCGAGGACTTTTTGAAGATGTTGCCACGTGAACAATTGTGATGAAGCTATGTGATCATCCCAGTCAAGTTTAATCGTCCATAATTGTTGCATAAAATTTTTGAACCTAATCAATACGGGGGATAATAAACCAAGTGGGTCAAAGAATTGATCAATTTGAGATAGTACAACTCGTTTACTGATTGGAGCGTGGATGGAGGGTGACAAGTTGAATTGTAAGCTATCAGACAAAGGATTCCACAATAGCCCCAAGGCGTGGATAACATTGTCCTTGATGTGGACAGACGTAGTGTTGACTCGATTTTTGAGAGAATAAATGGATGGGAATAATGGGAATAAATAAGTGGATGATTTCTGATCCACTTTTTCAAGGGAAAGCCGTCCGCCATGCAGATTTGGTTGACTTGATCCGCTGTTTGTTGAGCTTCTTCGATGGTTGTCACAATTCCAAAGACATCATCGACGTAACGTCCCTTTGTCAGAGTGTCGACTGCTAATGGAAATTTGCTCCCCTCATCCTGAATTAGTTGAAGAATTGATCGAAGCGCAAGAAACGGAGCACAAGCGAGACCGTGAGTGACAGTAGTCAGTTGATATTTGACAATCTGTTGATCTTCTTTCCGCAAGATACGCTGGGCATCCCAGTCGTCTGCATGCACTTCGATCTGACGATACATCTTTTCAATATCTGATGAAAAGATATATTTGTGTTTTCGTAAGCAGATAAGGACGTTAAATAAATCAACTTGAAGTTTAGCGCCCGTGTGAAGAATTTCATTCAGTGATGATCCTCCAACGGCTCGACATGACCCATTGAACACAACTCTCAACTGAGTTGTAGAGCTAGAGTCTCGTATTACCCCGTGATGAGGAAGATAGAAAACTGTTCTTGGTTCAAACTTCGCCTCAGGAACTTTAATCATATGCTGGAGATGCTCATACTCGCGAAGAAACGATGAGTAGATCTGACAATAAGCTGGATTGTTTTCAAATTTTTGTTGAAGACTCTTCATCATTCGTAGTGATGCTGGTTTAGAGTCTCCTAATTGCTCTATAGGTTTTTAAAATGGCAGGTGAACGATGTATCTGCCAGTTATATCTCGTGAGTGAGTGGAGGAAAAGTGATCTTCACACTGTTGTTCCGATGGTGATAATAACTTGATGGACGAAGATGCTATTTCTTCCTGATGCCATAATCGTTCAACTCTTGATCGATTGAACAGTGATAGGAAATAACTTGATGACTCGCAGATGTGAGTTTACTGGTCCTTCGCGGATAGGTCCCTCAAGGAGTTGACCATAGAGATCGGCGCCAATGATAATGTCAACATTTCCTGGTTCTATAAAACAGGGATCGGCTAAGGGCAAATTTATGAGGTGTTGTACATTGGCACAGGGAGTGTGTATTGCAGGAATCATTGAGGTCAATTTCTGAAGAATGTAAGCCCTGATAGGAATCGTTGTGGAGGAGTCAAAAAATGATTGAATTGTTAGCCAAACAATTCCCCTGACTTTTCCCACTTTTGAGCTCCAACTCCCAAAAGAGCAATGAGTGATGAATTTTGAGGAATCCGCAACCGTTGAACCAAGTTTTCAGTAACAAGTGATACTTCTGAGCCTTGATACAATAGAGCTCGAACTTCCAGAGTTTTATTGTGATCGTTAATGACTTTAACTCGAGCAGTAGCCAGCAAAGTATTCGAGATAGTCTCCGAATCTTGATATACATAATTGACTTGCTTCGTTTCCAAGTGTGATGTCACTGAGGTTGAGTTCCGTTGTCCCCTGACACGTGCCTCTCGATTTGTGTTCAGCTCTGTATGATGGAGTGATGTATGATGGTGCTGACCGCAGTTGAGACATCTTCACTGGAGAAGTGAGATCGAGCTATCATTCGTGAATTCCTGGATGAAGATTTCTCGGGATGAGAATGTTCAAAGGCTTGAAGTGAAAGCATTCTCGTCATAAAAAATTCCCGAAAACTATTCCAATCAGGTGGTTCCTTCGATGATCCCAGATGTTACTCCCACATTTTAACTGATTCAGAATCAAGTCTCTGAATTGTCTGCATTGGCAAGAAGACGCCGATTTTTATAAAAAGATATAACAGCGTCCCATGCTTTCGAAAAATTCTCGTCCACCAAGGCTATATTCCTCACCAGATAAGCTGCTGATTCCATGAGACTAGTCTTTAAATATTTGAGCTTTTCCACTGAGGAAATAATCGGATTGGAGTGAACGAGAAAAGTGAGAAGACCCTTGACGGATATTCAGTCCGAGAGTGCTCTATTGAATTTCGGTAAGTCAATGCGCGGAAGTCGCGTTGAATGATATATAGAGACAGGAGTTGACGACGGCAGAGAAGGTGTCGATGACGATGACCGGATAGTGTTCTCGAGCTGCTTTTCTAGGAGAGAAGCCATTTTCTCGAGAGTTTCAAGATAACACTCGTAAGTTACTGAATAACGACCCTCCTCGAAATATGCGTGGCTTTCCAATTGATGCCGAGCTTTAGAGTCAACTTTGGTCAGATCAAGAATGATGGCCTCATGATTGTTGAAGAAGTGAAGCCAATCTTCTTTGACTGCATTCAGCCTAATCTCGATACGATGCTTTGTGATGACCTCGGGTTTCACTTTGATCAAGTTGGGATAAGCGTTTGAAATCGATTTCATGTATGAGAATTGCTGGTTGATTTTGAATTCGACACGCCCGACTTTCATTTTTTTTACCGATTGTTCAACTACAGTGCAAGAAAATGTATGCCACTACCCCTCAGTTCCTTCCAATTCAATTTGCCGCGACAATGAACTCGCAGATTGAACCTCCCCCCAATCCGCCTCGAAGGACCAAAAATGTTAAAAGCCAAGAGAGCTGAGGAGGGTCAATCCAATGAAAGTGTCAACGGACATTGAACTAGAATAAATGTTTATATTTTCTTAGTGAGTAATAATGAGAATAATACAGAATTACAGTCAAAGCAGGAACCGCAACAATTTCGTGACGTCCAGTAATAACAACAAGTCCAGCCCTTTATCGGTCCTTGAGATTGAGACGAAATCCGTTACTCGACACATCCATCCCTCGAAGAAGCAGCTCCATTGGCTCTCCAAAGGAAGTAGGTAACTCGAACCTCCACCAGGAACAGGCCAGGCCAGCCGACACGACAGCACGCCAAGGAAGCACCCAGGAAAACCAGAATCGTCACGCCAGCCGATGCAGCAGCCGAACACACCTCAGCATCTGGAAGAACAGAATCTAAATTGGCCAGCCGGGCCTCCACGCCAGTAGTAGACCTTCGTGGGTCAACTGTGACAACAGCAACAAGGCTCGGGACTTCGCGGGTGAACCAAGACGACACAACAAGGCTCAGGCCTTCGCGGGTCAACACAATGATTAGGAAAGGCGCCTTCAAAAACAACTCACCACTCAAGTGGACACACCGCGTGCGCAGTAGGGTGGGCCGAATTACACGAAAGTTTCTGAATCGAATCGTAATAGCGCGGGAAAGTTGCTACTCGTCGCCCTGATCGCCATAAATTTTTTTTTATAAATTGGGCCATATCTTCCGGGTGCACATCGCGTTCAAAGTTTCGAAAAATCGACAAAAATTGAACACGTTTCATGAATTTTTCTTAGTAAGTTATAGTAATCGAATTTCGTTCAAAATTGGTATGTGACCTCTTCTAAATATCCTTTGACTAAAAAAAAACATGCCCCTTCTCACTCCCCTCTCCTGTAAGGGTGGGGGAGGGGCGATTATCGTGAAAAGGAGCCATTTTATGGTTTTTATTTTCCTCGTGTGAAGTGTGCTGGTGCGATCGGCTAAGGCGTTAAAAGCGTTGAAATATATTATATTTAGAACAGTATTACGTAAATATACATCAGCCGCAATATAATGGGATGGGAGGGGGGAGGTGAGCCTCAGCGAGGGTTGACCAATGTCCAAGCTAGGTGGGCGGCAGCCGGTTCTAGGAATTCACCTTACCGCTGCGCGCAACGTGCCAACCAGACAAGTCGTGAAGTGTCGAATTTTAGTGTTTTACTGTGCATTTTAGTGTTTATTAGAGAAAGAGTTTGATTGACAATGACGTAGAGGACGCCCGGTCAAAAATTTCATTGTCCGTTATTTGGACCGCCTAAAAGTCTGAACAAACAGATTCTTCCTTCACATGCTGATGTTTTGCTACACTGCCAGCATGTAAGACATTATTTAGCCCTGGCTTCGGCCAGTCCAAAACAGGATGTCAGCTTCTCTGCAGTAGCTAATGTCGTTGCTGATGATATAGAGTCCATTTACACTAAGGCATTTTTGCCAAAGGTCTCTCGCACGAGAATTATACAACTTATCAAAACTCTTTACGATAAGTATTACTACATCCGTACAAGTTAAACAGGGACAAAGAAATGGGGTGTACTCTTTTTGTGTTTTCATGTATTTTTTGTCCCTGTTTAACTTGTTAAGGATGTAGTAATACTTATCGTGAAGAGTTTTGATAAGTTGTATAATTCTCGTGCGAGAGACCTCTGGCAAAGATGCCTCAGTGTAAATGGACTCTATATCATCAGCAACGACATTAGCTACTGCAGGAAGAATCTGTTTGTTCAGACTTTTAGGCGGTCCAAATGAAGGACAAATAAATTTTTGAACGAGCGTCCGCTACGTCATTGCCAGTCAAACTCCTTCTCTAATAAACACTAAAATGCACAGTAAAACACTAAAATTCGACACTTCTCGACTTGTCTGGTTGGCACGTTGCGCGCAGCAAGAAGGAGAATTCCTAGAACCGATTGCCGCCCACACCCAGCTTGGCCATTGGTCAACTTTCGCTGAGGCTTGCCTCCCCCTCCCCTCCCATCATACTGCGGTTGATGCCGATCGTACCAGCACACTTCACACGAGGAAAATAACGACCTCAAAATGGCTGCTTTTCTACTACATTTGCCCCTCCCCCACCCTTACAGGAGAGGGGGATGAGAAGAGGAATGTTTTTTTTAGTAAAAGGATATTTAGAAGAGGTCACATACTGATTTTGAATGAAATTCGATTACTATAACTTACCGTACTAAAAAAAATCCCAAAACGTGTTCAATTTTTGACGATTTTTCGAAACTTCGAACGCGATGTGCGACCGGAAGATATGGACAGATTTATAAAGCAAAAATGTATTGCGATCAGGGCGACGAGTAGCAACTTTTCCGCGCTATTACGATTCGATTCAGAAACTTTCATGTAATTCGGCCCACCCTAGTGCGCAGCTTTCTCCAAACATAGCACGAAAGTAGGCAGCTTGCCTCCAATGGCAATAGTGGCACCAAATTCCGAAGAACATCCGCATCCGTCTCCAAAGACAATCGTAGAACTACACTGTGGATCACTTGCCCGCTCGCCAAAGGCAATCGTAGAACTACACTGTGGATCACTTGGTCTTGAATTGGCCTGACGACTCATGAAAGGCTGCGCACCAAAAAACACTGAATCTTAAACTGTTACACGACCATTCGCTCCGGGATCCCAAACTGAACTGATTTTTTAGAAAGACGTGTCTCGCTCCTCCTACTGTCGAACGAGGTAGTTTGTTCATGCCAATAATCTGGCAACCGTTCAGGCACCTGCCTAAGCAGAACAATAAGTCGACCTTTGGATTTTCAAGAATAATAACCGGTGCAGTGGCCAAGGACGAGACAAGTCGAATTCCCAATAACGTGTCTCTTCAATAATTTTTCCGAAGTTATAACGAGCATACATTTTTAACAACATCGAAATCGTTTCTCACAGGATGTTTGATTTATTTTCGATTTATCAGAACGCGCTGAGCCTCTTGAGGTTGTCTCACCTCTGCTGCTTTGACTGCGTTATTTCTTGCATTGCCTGAAGCATTTTCCTTCCCGATTCTCTCGTTGGAAGTTACATTTCTTGACACACTCACTTTCCTTGATACCGGATCGTATATTATTGATCGGCCACACCGTTCTGTTTAAGGGGTAACACCACTGTAAACGGCAAAAAAAAACAACACATTTTGGAAAGAATTTTTTTTCGATGGAAGGAAATGGAATTCAATTATAATGTTTTAGGAAGTTATTATTCATATATTGGGGTAGAAAATTACAAATTTTGTATTAAAATTGGTTCAAGATGGCCTCGCTGGTGACATTTTTGTGATCCGTGTTTTTTTGAAGGAGCTCAGCGGCACGCAGCACACAGGGTGCAAAATTTAATCTGGAGCAAAATAAATATTTTTTTTATCTACATAATAACAGCTAGAGAAACACGTGGCCGATTTAAAAACTATTGATTTTTGTGTAATTGGCACCCATTTGAAAAAAAGACTCGTTTTTCTACCCAAAAAAGCGGCACTTAATTGGTTATAAAAATGGTTTAAATTAATTTAAAAAAAAACCGGCTACGTTTTTCTCTTTGGAATACTATTATAAAGATGTAGGAAAACCCCGATTAAAAATATTGAAAATTGTTTGAATTATGCTGCGTGCCGATTTCACAGAACGTGTTTTGAGAAAAACGCGTTCAAAGTCCGTATCAAACGTGCACCTAAGCTGTACTAGCGTGATTTGCTGACGTGTTCTAAAGCATTTCTAACTGAAAATACTTGTAACGGTAGCATGGCGATATCTCTATTAGTGCCACAGAACTCTTAAAAATTGATGGATACGAAAATAGGCAGTAGTAATAGTAGTAATAGTAGTAATAATAGTAGTAATAGGCGCAGGTAGTCGTTGCGGAGCGTCCCGGCATGCTCGGTAAAAGGGCTCGAAATTTCAATGAATTCGATTTCGAACACGTATAAATCCTCTTGTCCTTTATTCTACAAGGTTCAAAGAATTTTTCGAGCTAATAAAAAAAATTTGATTTTTTGAAATTCCTACAGTGGTGTTACCGCTCAATACATTCACCGCAGTATTCATTTCCTCTGCCCACAATGTAAGTGACAGATTTTTCAAAACTACCATTGTGCGAGGACTCTCGACTATTGTATGGTTCTCAAGTTCGGATTTCCCATTTCGTTGCGGGGTGTAAGGTGCATTATGTTCTTTATTTATACCGTGCGAAGCGAGATACTAATTCATATTTTAATTACAAAATTTGGGTCCGTTGGAACGTTTTGAATCTTTCAAACACATCAGACTTGTGTTTTAAGAAATACACGTGCCGATAACTGCTTGCATCGTCCTTGAATGTTAAAAAATACTTCGCACCACCGGAAAGGTCGACTGACATTGGCCCGCACAGTTCTGTATACATGCTTGATCGCCAGAAAATGAGCTTTTCTAAGCTGGCACGGTTCACAAAAAAAGTCACATTCATCTGACAGCGTTACGCCAAACACTCGGTTTAGTCGCGACATTTGCTTCTTCGACACTTCCCGGTTCTATTACTCTGAACAGCATTCGATAAATATCGTTGCTGTGTTTCGCTTAACATGCAACTGCTTCATTATCACGCACTATTGTCACATAATTTTCGCGAAATCTCAACTCGAACCCTTTATTTGCTACAAACACCGAAGGAAATTAATTCTTCGGCATTTTCGGAATATACAGCACATTATCTATGTGAGCACTTACTCACACACCGCCGATTAACTTTTTGATGTAGACTGTACCCTCCCCAATCATTTCGCACCGATCGTTGTCTCCGAGCGCTATCGATCCGCCATTTTTTATCTCTCCATAATCGGCAAGCCACTCCCATCGGTACGTGATGTGCCTCGACGCACCACTGTCGGCAAGCCAAGCGTCGCTCTGACCGACCGCCATTACCTCCTGTTCTTGCTTGCTGTTGAAATCGAAATTACAAGTTGCGCCATCTCTCGAAGCACGCTTTTCACTCTCATTCTTCTCAGCCGCAAATGCGCAGTCTCCAGATACGTCATCTTCTTCTTTCTTCCGACGCCCATTCTTACATTTTCTCGCGAAATGCCCCATTTCGTGGCACTTATACCACTCAATACCTTTCTCTGGTTTTTGCTGCCTTTTCTTACCTTTAATGTTCTTTGTAGCGGCTAACGCACTTACTGCATCACTTCCCGCATTGAGCTTTATATCTTTTCGAATGAGTCGCTCGTGTAGATTATTTAACGTTTGGTGATCACGATCTACACTGTCCCACGCGATTTGCATCGTGCTATTTTTTGAAGTAATACTCGATAAAATCTTTGCCATTATCACCAAATCGTTCACATTCTCACCGATATCTTTGAGTTGATTCGCCAGATTCACAAGTTTCCGCGCGTTATTCAGATTCGATAGAATGAGAAACTGGACTGTGGCATCATCGGTTTCCCACTTTTCCACTTTTGCTTTGTGTTCCACAAAAGAGGCTAGCACCGCTTCATCAGGGAGCGGTGACGACACCACTCTCGAGCTGTTTATCACATCCAGGACTCTGTTAATCACAAGTAATGCTCTCACTTGGGCCTTCCGTCCCTGGAAATTTGTCCCACCGAAATTTTTGATGCTCTTGGTTGAAATACCCACATACATCGCGGATACAAATCTCTTGTTCACCCGTGTCAATACCGCACTCACACGCAATGAGCAATGGCTGCCTCGTATCTCGCGAAGCTTCCTCGAAAAACTCTCTCCACTTCTCACACAACTATTGCATAGAAAATGTAACTGGGCCTCATAACCTGTTAAAGCCAAGTTGAGTTGAGTGAAAAAGGACACTCTGAGATAGGTTTTATGAACAAAAACAATGTATGAATACACAAAGGTTATATTTAGATCGATAGAAACGTACACGCGTTTTTACAACGCGATACAGTTAGTTCAAAACAAATGGGACAAACTCTAAATCTTAACATTCGATCGAGTCTCATTCTTGCATGCATGTATCAAAAATTTTCAAGATATTCTTTTTTGATAGAATTTTCATCTACGAAAGATATCCTGGTCGATTAAGTTTACCAAAGCTCTTAATGAACTTCGTTAATTAGTGAAAACTAATTATTGTGAATTGAATCATATTGGTAAAGGCCTCGAAAAATTTCTTCATCGGGGTGTGTTCGCAGTTAAAATTGTAACATGAAAAAAGAATAGTAGGTACATTTTTGGTAGATGCGCATACCTGTAATATTTGATTAAATGAATATTTGAAATTGCTAATTATTCAGTCAAGACAGGATTGGGCCCTATTGGTGGACGCATGTATAACAAATTTCGAAGATATTTTCTTTGGGCACAATTTTATGTTGCGAAAAATATTCTGGTTAACGTATATTTCTTACGTGCAAACCAGTTGCCACAAAAGCAAAGTGAAGAACTCCTTTACGCCACCTATAACGGAAGAGAGTTTTTAGAATAAAGTATTCTAACACTCACACAGGGAACCAGAATTTCATTGCGGGAACTACGAAAAAGCTAAATCTAAAATAAATCTATTGATAGAATAAGACGATGGAGTGCAAGTGAGAAGAGTTAAAAAAATTAATGGTGAGTGCAAAGAATGAACGAACCGCGCGCCACGTGGAAGAATTCCATGCGAACGACCGTTTTCTCTCTCTCTCGCATTTCCTTTTACTATTTTCTTACGGCATTGTCTCGGTGTCGAGGGCTCCCTCTATCTCTCTGACCCTTCCCTAGGCTTAAAAGTACGCAAACACGGTGCATCTCGACAATTCATAGCGACTTGACCAAATTTCACATTTACCTGCCCTCTTCCCCGTTTAACTGTCCGCCACCAGACTGCAATGTCGCTCTCAAACTCGCGTAGCCTAAAAGCTACACGGGCTGATCATACCTCAAAACGAAGCCTCAAAATGCAAGTTCTTCAACGTCACAAGGACTGATTATAAGAGTCCTACATTGTGAAACCAAACATACAGACCAAGAACTTGTGCTACTTTATATTCCATACGTAGTCGATTTTAAACAAGAGCCCCACGGTGACTGCTCCAAGCATTTCATGTAATATTACCTTCCCAGAAATCCCCAGCCAAGGCGCATCAAACCAAAATTTAAATCTCCATTTGCCTACGCGATTTTTCATCGCTCATCAGTTTTGGGTTCACAGGTACTTTAACGAAAACCCTTACGGTTTGCCCGCACACAAGAAAGTGTCCTGAAAGAGGAGTTAATTCTTTAAGGGAAGGGATTGTGTCTTTGCACAATCAAGGTTAAACCAAATTCTTGTCCTAACTAGAGCTCGCGAAACACTATCGAAAATACGTAAAACTAGTAAGTCTTGGCCCCAAAAAAGTGTCATTTCGGAACCCCGATAGTCAAGTTTTAAGACCGGAACCTTATACAAATTTTGGCTCTAGAAGTTGAAATTTGGATTTGCAGAAGAAAGTCATGAAAAAACTAGTAGATTTGAACGTAAAACATAAAAAATAAAACGTTTATCCGGATAGATACACGGCAGTTTGGCTTCTCCAAAATCCTTTTGGAAACTTTAAGCTATCTGTTTACGCATTAGCTCGATATCCCTAGAAAATAATCTTGGTGGGTTGTAACACATTATGTACGTATGTATGTATGTATGTATATTTAATCTCTTCCTTTCACGGGTTTGAGGGACTCCGCTCCCTGTACATATATCTACATTTCATCCTTCATCTAATTTAACCGCAGCTTATATTCTAATGTCTCGCCTTACTTAAAATAACAATAATATCAATACTACTGATTTTTAAACTTCTAAAAATGAGCGATCTTCCAGGGCTTCTGTTTTTTCTTACCATCAAATACATTTTCAGCGATTTAAAAAATTAACATTTTTGCTAGCTACTTTCCTTTAGACAGGATTACCCGTTTAGCTCTACCCTGTTTCCTTGCTTTCTCTCACTTTTTCCATTTTTTTCATCCACGTCACTCCCGTTCCATTACCATCCAAAATCCATCTTACACACTCATCCACACTCAATTGTCCATCTTCCTCTTCTGTAAACCTCTCTAACACATGTGCCCATGACTCCATTTCGTATCCACATACCCTTTGTCAACCCTTTGACCATCATATACCATCTATTGTACCTCGAATCCATAATCTTTGTCCACCTCTCTTATTCCTGTCTTACTAATAGCTCTAACTATATGTGCTGCCACTCCAGTACCCCTTCTTGTGTAACACAAACCCTCCTAATTTTTTTCCTTTCTTCCTCCCATTTCGGATTTCTCAAATTGCCTCTCGTCTCCTTGTTCCAAACTTCGTATAAGCAACTTGTGCTATTATGCTGCCCTGTCCCCTTTTCAGCTACAATTCAAACCTCCCGGCTCTCTCAATTTGTCTAGTTACCATTTTTTCCCTTCCTCGTTCTTCCCTTAACATGTATCCTGGGCAACTCCAACTAACACCGATTACCCATCTCAGAAATCTCTCATGCATGCTTTCCACTTTCCTATGTTCCTTCCATCCCCAGACCTCCACTCCATAACACAACACCGCCCAAACCAACGCATCAAACAACCAAACCCTCTTTCTCCAATCGTCTTTGAATCCTCTCTTTCCTACATCCCATACTTGGCCCATTACTTTACTCGCACATTCGATTCTTTTCCTCACCTGCATCTCGTTTCCCCCTCCTGCCTAAAACCAAAAACCCAGGTAACAGAACTTCTCAACACTTTCCACTGTTTGTCCGTTCATCTTCCAAACGTAACCTATTTTGGTCTTTCTACTTCTGAAGCACATCATCTTGTTCTTCCCTACGTTTATCGTCAATTCTTTTGTTCCCACATACTCTTCAAAAATTCTTATCATTAGGTTCATCCCCTTCTCATCATCTGCTATTAGAAATACGTCGTCCGCGTATGCTAGGGAGTATAGTTTGCTATTACCCAGGATCGTCCCCCCTTTCCCTTTCTCCTTTAGCTTCTCCTCTAGGTCTGCCAGCAGCAAATTAAAAAGTAGTGGACTCAACGGGCACCCTTGCCTTAGACCTCTCTTCCTGTCCAGAAAACCTCCCCCTCCCCTATCTTCACCCTAACCCTGGTTTCAGTAAAAGTTTCCCGTATCCTCTCCACCAACCCTTCCCCTATTTCTCACTTTTTCTCCCTAAGTTTCTGTTAACCAAGTAGTTGAGTACGTAAATGTTATCTATTTTCCCAATCCCTTTTCTAAATCCCATCTGATTGTGTGGGATACTTTGTTTCTCTTCCATGTGATTCTCTAACCTTTTTCTTAGAATTTCTGCCTATATTTTTTAACCCACTGGCATGAGAGTGATCCCTCTGTACTTTTCTACCTTCTTACCCTTCCTTTTCTTGACAAGCGGTACCACCAGCCCTGTCAGCCACTCCTCCGGCCACCCTTATCCTTTCCAGATCTTGTTACAGATCTTCCACATCCCTTCCCTAATCCCTTCTCCTCCATACTTCATCGCTTCGTTCTCCATACCATCCTCTCCTGTAGCCTTGTATCTTTTTAGTCTATCTATCGCCTCATCCACTTCCTCTCTTGTTATTTCGTTCCCTCCCTCCATTTCTCCCTAGACTATCCTTTCATTTTCTCATGTTCTCTCTTTCTCCTGTTGTACTCCGCCTTCTCTATTTCTCCTTTCCTCCATTTTCTTACACACTCTTGCATTCTCTCTTTACTCTCCCTGCACTCCTCGTCCCACCAGACTCTCTTTTCCTCTTCTCTTCCTTCTTTTGTATCTTTTGTATCTCTATCCTTCTTTTCATACCTAACATTCTCCTTTTCCATTTTTTGTTCAAACTTTTTTAATTTATCTACCCCCAGACTCCCATTTTCGTGTTGCTTTCTCTCCCTCGTTCCTTTCTCCCTTTGCCGCGCTTCTGGACGCCACTTTTCAGTGTAGCTATTACCTATTACGTCTAGTAACCTCCTCCCTTCCCGGTCTATCTCCCTATGTTTGGAACTCCTTACATAGCCCTCCTTTTCTTCATCCCAAGTCCCTCCCCCTTGCTCGCCAGTCCAGGCCTTCAAGTCACCTCCTTTTAAAACCAACTCTTCCTTCTTTTCCTCCATCCATCTCCTTATTACTCTCCAACCTTCCTCTTCTCCTCTTCTTCTATATATACAAACGACCGCTATTTTGACTTTTCGAATTATCGTCATTCTTACCATTGTTCCATCCTTTTCCGTGTTTCTTTCCTGCTTCCTGCACTGTCCACACATACCCTTAAGGTAACATCTTTTTCATCCCCTTCCAATCCTTCTCATCCGCCCAGGTTTCACTCATCATAATCACATCCCACTTTTCTAACTCCCGCCAAAAATCTTCATTCTTGTTCTTCAAGCCTGACACATTCCAGAAAGCTATTTTCACGTTTTTCTCCTCCCTTCCCTCACCTATCCTCCTCACTTTTCTTCCGCCTTGCTTTTTGGAAACCCTTCTGTTTAATCTCTAACCTCTTTTGCATCTTCCTTTTATCTACCTTTCTCAACTCTTTTTCCCTTTTTCCTTATTTCTTTTGATTCCTCGTCCAAGCACCATTCCTCCCCATTCATCCATAATCTGTCTCTCCCTATCCACACCATGCGCCCCTTCTTTCTCTCTACCCACGCCCTCGGTTCTATTTGCCATCTCTTCTTTAATCCTTCATTCTCATTTTGCACGTTCCTATTACTCCCTTTTTCTATTCTCGCGCCCTCTGTTTCTTTCCCCATAGGCTTATTCCTCATTTCTAAGTTGTTTACCCGTTCCTCTAACTGTTTCATCTCACTATTTCTCTTTTAATTATCCTCCTCCTGTTTATTCTCTATGCTTTCTAGCTTATCCCATACCTTACCCTTCTGCTCTTTCCAGAGTTTATCCCACTCTTCCCACTTTTCTCTTACTTTTCTCACTTCCCCCCTTACATCTTTTCCCTGACTATTCATATCATCAAGTCTCTTCCTTGCTTCCTCTCTAAACCGTTTTATGAGAGCCTCTACTTTTTCAAACATTCCTTTAACCCTCCATTCCTTTCTGGTGTTTTCCGTCCAGTCCTAACTTTCTTGCTTTCCTTGTCCCTTTCTAATTCATTCCTCTCTTTTTTTTTCCTTTTCCCTCACTATTGGTAGCGCTCACTTTTTTTTGCCATTCGTCTAAGCACCTATTCGAGCCCGCGCTGCCTAGCTTGTTAAGGTGCTGTAGGTTAGAGGGCTTCCCGCCTTCATGGCCCGTACCTGAATCCCTTCTCTGCCGCCCCCTCCCTGGGCGGCGTCTCTAACGTCTCTTCACCGCTACTGTCATCTTCCCCCTTCACCACACTAACCGCGCTTACAACCTCGTTACCTCTTGTTTCATCTGTAACCTGCTCTCTGGTGCCCGTTTGTGGACTTCGAACAGTGGGCATCCTACCTTACTCAGTGCTCCGCGACGTTTCCCGCTTTTCACTCACCTACCTCTCAAACCACGCTCCAGTTTCCCTTTCTCACAACTTACATTCACCTTTACACCCTTGCCTTCACTCACCCTTCTTCCCTTACACCTGCTCTCCACACTCACTGCCCTTTCTGCATCCACACACGCTGATTCCCTTCACCAAAGGCAAAAAAACCAACACTTGACACAAAAAAGTTCTCTCACGATCGGTACCGAAAACGGAAGTCTGTAACACATTATGAAGATTTCAAGAGAATTAAAAAAAACTTGAAAAGAATTCTGCAAAATGCAAAATACTTCAAGGAATCGAAAATAATTCACCTAATATCAGAGAATCTAGCTTTCATTTCCATTTTTTTCCTCCCACCACATTTCGATGAATCAATATTTCATCACGAACATGATGAAGTAAAATAATTGATTTTTTTCGCAGTTATTTCACATTTTGATCCTAATTTGTCGGTATTTTTCATTTTATTTATTTTTCGATTCGCCATTAGAAGGAACGAAGGAGCTCCTGGCACACTCTGTATAATATTACACTGTGCACAAAGGGTTGTAAGTGTGTTTTTATACTCGAGCGTGATGTTTGCACGACCAGTCGCAGGCCAGTGCAAAGCGCGAGCCGGAGCCAAGTCCTATAAACACGCGAGGCGTATAAAGACGTAAAATTCGTTATACACAGGAAACTTCATGCAACATATGTCCGAGATGGGCCTTTTGAGCAATTGAGAGTACAGTGGTGTAGGGCGAATTGGCAGGGGGCCCGAGTTCGAGGGCGTATCCCTGGTGGGTGCAGGAGACGAAGCCCCCTGAGGGGATTGTAATCACTGTAAAAAGAAAGAGGAAAAAAACAAGTTTTTAATTAAGGTTATGAAACAGCACTTGGGACTCGATGAGTAGGCATACAGGCGGCAGCACTTTCTGCACTCTCTATGCTTTATTACCCTAATTTCAGGGAAATAATGTTACTTTATTTCCCTAGAAAAATAAAGTGTACCCCCACCACCGACTTCATTCACCGGTCTGTGAACGGCAAGTTTCAATTTGCAAAATAGGTGGCGTAAAACGCCCGTAACGAGCATGTGTTGCATAAAATAAATAATGTTCAACTAAAACATTGGTATAGTCTCTAAATTTTGTTATGAATTACCTTACTACCTTTAGAAGTTGAGCGTAATTTGTGTCATCAAAGGGCAGTCGGCCAAAGACCATCGCATAGAGCACTACTCCCATTGACCAAATGTCGGATAGTTGCGGCTGATAAGGTATACCTTTAAGTATTTCTGGGGATGCGTATGCGTAACTTCCACAAAACGTTTCACTTAATATGGGTACTCCATTCTTGGTTTTTATGTGTCCTCGAGCAAATCCAAAATCAGACAGTTTGATGGCATAATCGTAGTCCAGTAAAAGATTCTCACATTTGATGTCTCTAAACAATTAGTAACAGCATCATAATTAATTCCGCCCAACTGGGATCTGTAACTTTGTCAGCAGTTTTTACCGGAGGCGGAACGTAGAATAAGAAAAGTTTACAACTCTAAACATGCTTGCATTCACATAAGGTAGTGGACCCGAAACTCGAACACTCAAAGGCGTAGTGTCAAGTCAGGCCCATTTCAAAGCATTTTTAAAGTATTTAAATTCTGAAAAAACGTATGAAGCTATTTTTAATTGTAAATATAAACATTCTCCAAGCCATTTGAACAAGAAAATATAGATTTTTTAAAAATAAAGTTAAAAAATATATATATTTAAAGATTGATTTATAAGGAGCAGTAGTCGCTCGCGACATTGCTCCTGGGAGCAATTGTCCAACGGGCACGGACCCAGTAGTCGAACAGTGCGATCCGAAATGGAAAGAAGCTAGGGATGATAAGTACTCACTTACAAGAAGTAATTGAAGTACTTCTGAACAATTGAATCAATATGAGGTATGAGATACATTTGAAATAAGTATGGTTCATCAAAATAAATATTTAAATATCAGCCATGTAATAACTTATAAAAGTCATCTAATTGGAATTAAACAACACAAATGAAAATAGTAAGGAAAATCAAAATTTCTAGTTAGAATAAAATTTATTCTGCCTGAGTTTTATTCAAAGGTTTTTTCATAGTACTAAGTGAGTTATCAATTTTCATTTCTTCTAATAATAAATTTGCTTTTTCTTTAGATAAATTTTCTTTTGTTACGTATTTCTTTACGTCTTTTTTTAGGCACTGCTTCGTTTTTTCTTTAAAAAATCAATGAAAATCCGTGAGTATTCGTGTTCTCGGTTATCTACTGTAAAACGAGAGGGTATACCCGAACACCCCTAAAAAACTAAAAAACGAATGAAAATCTTGAATTAACTTTTTTTCCTTAACCATATTGATCGTACACTTTGATATAAACTGCTTTTATACTCGACAAAACCGTACACTGTAAAAAAAATCACGACACGAAAACCACTCTTTCTTAGCTCTAGCCATAAACTGCGAGGCTAAAACAACTGGTTGCTCTAGTTGCCATGAACTTTTATTTTCTTCTAAACCATGGCGCCACTTCTTTTTATTTTTATATAAAATGAGTAATCTGTTATTCTCTCATCCTTCTATTGATGTATTTTACTATTATATAAAATTTTATTGATGGAGGACCCATTAAAAGCCTTGTTGAATAATTTTTACTGTTCTACAGCGAAATCGGGACTTCAACTAAGAAGAAATTGGTTATGCTATTCGACTGAGCATGATAGTGTGTATTGTCAACCTTGTTGGTTATTTCCTGAAAAAGCGACAAGCGGATTTCAAAATGTTTGGGTCACAGGATTTCGCGATTGGAAACATCTTTCTGAACGCATCAAGCTCCATGAAAATTCCCAGTCCCATGCTATGTCTTGCATCGTTTACGAGCAGTGGCAAAAATACGGAGCGCCAGATCATGGTGGTGACACGATTTTCGCTTTTGCACTAGAGGCGCGTGTAAGTTTTGTGAAGAGCGGCGAGTCATGAAACATTGGCGCCACCTCTGCAATGCCCTGTCTGTCCGTTGTCTGTTATTATTTTGCATATAAAAACTCATGACATGTCATAACTTTATCGTCTATTTGCTGTATTCTATTCATTTACGGATAAATGTGTCATAAAAACGGGGGGCATCGATGTATAGCACCTAACTGTCGATCAGGATACGACTCAAAAAGGAAATTTCAGCTCTAAACGGAACGGTTATACCGGTAAGAATTACGATTTGTTTACACCGATGTCCTTTAACCTAAAATATTCTTATGGCTCTGACGGTTTCATGAGTACATCGATTTTTAAATTTTGATATATTCTTCTTGTTGCCACACGTTGAGATTATTGTGATAGTGTGTAAAATTAAAGCTTAAATAGTTTTTTTATTTTTAAAATATTTAAAGATCTTTACTATCTTTAAGAAAAAATGTAAATGTGACATTACTGACAGTTTTTTTGTAATTATCGCTGATTTTCGACATTTATGTACAATTACATTAATTTATTAGTAAATTCAAGTATTAAAATAAATTATAATTGTAAAATAATGATTTTCTTGTGGTCGGAATAGTACGAGAAACCTAAATTAAAAAAAGGATAATTTTGCCAAAAAGAAAGTCGCGAAATTTTGTAAAACGTAGTTTTGCTCAATTGTATATAATAAATCATTATGCTCTGTCCGCATAATAATTGCTATACTCTTATCGTAGTACATTTGTTAATAATTAAATAATTATATTTATTTAAATGAATTAACCTGGCATTTATTTCTCCCATATACCCTCCTACTGTCTTTACTCCATATTCAATTTATATCTCCATCTTTTAATTCAATTTTTAAATAAATAAATGACTAAGTCTACAGAAAAAATAATAGCTTTAATACTGGTAATCTTTTCAGCCGTTTCACGATCAATAAAATATACTGAATATTCAAAATTATGATTGTTATAATTTCTTGTATATTTTCATTATAATGTAATGATACATTAAGATCATTCAAGTCATGAAGTGGCTACATACACTCATTTTGAGGGATTTTGACTTTTTTTTTGGCAATATTGATGAAATTTCATTAAAATAGACTAACTATCATCTATTACTATATACTTTTGGTACTTTTCTGTTAAAAAGTTTTAAAAACTGAGGGAGGCAAGGCCGCTGCCGCGAAACACGTTTGCTTATTTTTATTTGCGGTGAGCATGACAAGTCCGGCACGAATCATCTGAAATCAAAAAACCAACAAGATTTTATTATTATATTCCTATATGCAGTTCCTGAACGAAGGGTTTTAGAAAATTTCATGTTTACTGCAAATAAAAAAAACGTGTTTTGCGGCAGCGGTCATGTCTCCCACAGTTTTCAAAAATTTTTAATAAAAAAGTACCTATTTTTTATATTGTCATTTCTGAACATTTAGTTCATTTGTTTCAAACGCTAAAGACGTAATCTTTATATTTTACCATTTTACTCTACTTGAAAATTGAAAACCGACATTTCCAGTGTATGCCAGGTCTATTTTTTAATCTTAGATATCTTTTTAATTCAAGAAACAGTTAATCCTTGCTCAATTAGAACTGAAGGGTTTTAAATTATCCGCAAACGTCAAAAACATTACAAAAACGGCGAAAAGTACTAAATCTCCCATGAATCTAATCAGTTCTAATTCAAATGTAGGGCGTCGCGTTAGTGGCGCCAGTGTTTCATTTTCTGCCGTCCTTCACAAAACTGACACGGCGTATTTGTATGGCGAGTCACCCCCCTGGCTAGATGAAGCTCTTGAAGAGGATTTAAAAAAAAATCTGAATTTTTGGCGCAATCTACTCGAAAAAATTTTAGATGGGACGTTAATGCTTGCCACTTGCAATTTAGCTTTTCGAGGACAAAGTCATAAACTTTTGGATAGTAATAAAGGAAATTTCTTGTCCGTGATAGAGTTATTGGCAAAATACGATCCTGTCTTGAAAAATCTATTAGAGCTGCCTGATGGATCAGTAAAATACTTAAGTCCTAGAATTCAAAATGAACTCATTTCTCTTCTTGCCGAACAAGTTAATGATTCCATCATTTCTGAGCTGCAAAAAGCTCTTTTTTTCAGTGATTATGGACACAACTCAAGATAGTAGCAAGATAGATCAATTAAGCGAAGTTTTTTGCTATGTCAAAATTGTGTCCAATGAGAGCGGAAAACCGACCAAGTTGGAAATTTGTGAAACTTTCACGGCTTTTACTGAAGTTAGAGATCAATCTGCTGATGGCCTTTCGAATCAAATTACATCATCAATAAAGCAGAAAAGCTTGAATATTCAGAAATTGCTTGGACAAGGCTACGATGGCGCAGCCGTTATGAGTGGAAATTTAGGACGCGTTCAAAAAAAAAATCAGTGAAATAGCACCTCACGCTTTGTTTGTTCATTGCGCCGCCCACAATTTGAATCTTGTGTTCAAAGATGCTGTTCGAGAAAACTCAGAAATCGCTATTTTTTTGATACCGTACAAGAAATGTACAATTTTTTCGGTCACAGTATCGTACGTCGGCAAAATTTGCAAACATCTTCAGAAGAACAAGAAATCTTTAAAACAACCATAAAAACATTAAACCCAACACGTTTTTCAGGCACTTTCGACTCGATTTACGCGCTGAAAAAAAGATTGCCTGACATCAGAAACAATTTATCGCGTATTGTTTTAACCAGTAAAAAGTCTAGCGAAAGAAACGAAGCGTTGGGACTTCAGACACGTATCGAATCTCTAGATTTTGTTCGTTGTTTAGTCATTTTGTGCAAAGTTTTTGGCAAAATCAATATTGTGTCAAAAGCTCTTTAAACAGAAACGACAGATTTGATGACAGCATACGAGTTATTGGAAAATGCTCACATCAAAGTTCCTTCCATCCGACAATCGTTCGAGCGATTTGTGAAAAAAGCATGCGATTTATGTTCGAAACTGGGCATTCCTTTGAAGTTTTCGGAAAAAAAGTGCATAGAAAACGGAAAAAACATTTCGATGAAGTATGCGTAGATGAGAGACTTTCGGATCATAAGGAAAATTTCGCAGTGACTGTTTTTTACCCTTTAGTGGACACAATTTGTTTTCAACTAAAGTACCGATTCGAAGGTATGAAATCTGTTGTAGACATCTACAAAATTGTTCAACCTACATTCATGGCTAATGCCACTGACCAAGAAATTTCGTTAGAAGCCGAAAAATTTCGAACATTTTTCCCTGATCACATTTCTTTCACATTTCCATCGCAACTACTCTCTATGCGATCAGTTTTCAGAAGAAGAATTAGTCAGATTGATAGTGTGAAACAACTTGCCGAAATTATAATAATCGAAAACAGTTCTTTGACGTCAAGTTACTCTGATGTATGCATGGCTTGTATCATGTTCCTGACACTTCCTGTAACAGTCGCAACGGCAGAAAGATCTTTTTCCAAATTAAAATTGATAAAAAATTATTCAAGGAGCTCTATGGGGCAAGACGAATTGATTGGATTGGCATTATTATCGATTGAGAATGAGCGAGCAAGAAAAATCGATTGCAGCAAAACGATAAACGAATTTGCAGCACGCAAATCGAGGAAGCGACATTTATAGTACTATTAATTTACTTGAGGTAGATAGATTTGTTGAAACGGAACGAAAATATGTAATTTTGTACGTCATCTAATAAAAATACCACAAAAGATATAGACTTGTTTTATTCAGGGCGACAATTGTTTTATTTGGGGTGGCGACTTTAGGGGCCCCTAAAGTCGTTGCCGAGGAAAGGTTCCTTCGGGGCTCAAAAAGTGGTCGACGAGAAGGGGACCCCTCTCGTCGGGGCCCTGCCCCATTGTAGTTACGGGCTTATTTATATATATATATATATATATATATATATATATATATGTAATTTAAAAAAGTTGAACAACCACCGCAGGGTAACACTAAGAGCAACTGCCATCTAAGAAAATGTCAATGGCCCCCAGTAGAACTGCGGTAAAATATACCTATGGCCACGTCTGACATCCGTGAGATGGGAAATCACAGGGCACGACGAACTCACAACGACAGGCCGGCAAAATCATCGTGTGTCTTGAGGACACGAAGCGACTCAAGCATGACAGCTTTCTGCATCCATCTCGCAAGTGCCTTGGCATATTTTTGGCACGCAGGTATGGCTTTAAGATTACGAACCAGTGATAATTTCGCAGCTCCGAGATCACCTGTCACAAGGACAATTACTCGTACCGAATATTTTGGGTTCGTTTCTCGAAGCCTTGGAGACCAATGTCAGGCCTCAAGTGCGCAACGGAGACTGCTGCCCGAAAATCGTAGTTCCAGAAAATCTGGCACTTCTCGTTTCGAACAATTGACTCTATATCCCTTGGAGCGTGCGGCACGGCAGGGCCGCGACCAACACCGTAAGAGCGAGAAAGGTGGTAATAAAGTGATCTTAGGGCCGCAGTGTTCTAGGTACTCAGCGTGTGCATGACACGTTCTGCACCTATCACTGGGAACTTTTCGACATAACATGCGGTCCGGGGATCCTAAGGTGGAGATGACACCGTCCTGGCATGCGAAAATAAAGCCCTCTGTACCTGAATTGCGCCCTGATGATTTGAGGGAATTAAAAGTTTGCTCCTTCGACAAGGACTGTTTTTCAACATTTCTGTGAAAGTTTCCGTGCATATGCTTGTCGAGTAGCTCTTGGTAAAATTTTCCAACCTCTGCTTTCTTTACTTCGGCTTTTAGACGTGAGGCATCTAGATGTAGTAATGCACTTTCCGCACTTCTGATGTTAAAGTTCAGGCCAAGGGTCTTGGCAGCCTGCTCTGCGGCTTTGTGAAGGAACGCTCCTTCGCCAATCATCTCGTGGTTTCTGACCATCTTTAGGAGAGGATTTCTGCCATTCGCAACGATCTAAGCTGTACTTAGAACAATTCGGTTATGAAGACACTGGAGATTCAGAAGTCCGCGTCCGCCTTGACGGCGTGAAATGTATAATCGCGGAACTGACGAATTGATATGCAAGCTTTTATGCATATTCATGATCTTACGTGTGGTGACATCAAGGGCCATAAGCTCGTTCCTCGTCCATTGAACCACCCCAAACGAGTAGAGTAGAACCGGGACGGCAAGCATATTAGTCGCAGATACCATGTTTAACGCCGACAGATTGGAAGACCAAATCTGTCGAAGAAGATGCTTGTATCTGCTTCGGAGAGACTCCCTCACTGATGTTACGTCCTGAATGCGGCTTTGAGGCACGTCCAGGTATGTGTAGGTCTCTCCAGTGTTAAGATGTCTAATAACGCTTATATCCACAAGCTCAGGGTCGTTGGGAACGCCAGTAATCCTTCTTTTCTTCAAATGAATTTTGGCACACTTGTCCAAACCAAAGTCCATCCCAATCTCTTCTGTGTAGTTCTTGACGATATTTATAGCAGCTTGAAGTTTGCTTTCACCAGCGGCATAGATCTTCAGGTCATCCATATAAAATACATGAGTGACCTTATGCTCACGCTGATTAGTGTCTCCACAGAGGTATCCAGGAGAATTTCGTAGTGCGAGAGATAGAGGCAGAAGTGTGATGCAAAAAAGCAAAGGGCTCATACTATCACCTTGAAAGACGCCCCTCCGGAAGGTGACGTTGTTCGTTGTCAGACGATAGTTCCTAGATGAGACGGTAAATCAGGTTTTCAAAGAGGCATCAATCTCTCCATGCATGTCACTATGTGTGGATGTACCTTCAAGCTTTCCAACAGACAGATGATAGGTCTATGAGAGGTTGAATCGAAAGCTTTTCGGTAGTCAATCCAGGCCATTGCCAGGACGCGCTGATGGACTGTAGCGTCTTTACAACACACCTGTCAATTAGCAGGTTCTCTCGACAGCCCACATTCAGTGGACGGATGAACTTAAGAATGACGTGCTAGGCTGCTACAAAGCCAGTATTATCCCTGTTCGCGGAGGCTTCATGGCGCGTATGCATACTCTGCGGTGCCAGAAACACCCAGAGCTTCAATACGTTTCGCATCAGTCTTTGCGAAATCAAGCCGACTACCTCCGGAAAAATGGATATGTACGCGGAGCGCTTCCTCAACCGCTGTTTGAACAAGCTGCAGACGAAGATGAAACGACATTAAGACCAACCGCAGAAAGCAGGCACCTTCTGGAAGATGATCGCAATTTCAGTACAAGGAGGAACATCAACATGCAAGTTCCTCTTAAGCCGCAAGATCTGGCTGAAATGGATGCCTCCCTTCGTGGAGATATCTCGCAAGAGTCCGACCTCTGGACCATCAATTTCTCAGTTTATCGTGCTGCGAGAGCTTTGGCTGATTCAAATCGAAGGCTGAAACCGACGATGGATCAGAAGACCAGACGACGCTTGCATCAACTGAACAAGAAAATTGGATGGGCAAGACAGAATGCGTCCCGTGTTCAATGTGTGATTGATAACATAACATCTGGTATACCGTTCACGGAAAGGGTTCGAAAGATCGCCCAAGAACTGAGGACTTCGAATCACACACTGAACAAGTAAAAGCTGCTGACAATCAAGCAGAATATTGTTGAGAAAATAAGGCTGTTATCTGACGCAAGGAGGAGGATACAGAAGAGGGCGAGATGGAACCGGGAGAATCAACAGTTTCTTGCTGACCCATCACGCCTCTTCAGTGATCTTCCTGTTTTTGTAAAAAATCCACCCAAGCCCAAGGAGGTAGAGACTTTTTGGAGAGAGGTGTACAAGATCCCTAAAACACTAGAGTTGAAAGAAGATACTGACAATATCATCCGCTTCAAGGAGTTTTGCGACAGCCTCATAAAATCTGAGGAGGAGTGCCCATCAGTCACTGCCGAAGAGGTGAAAAAAGAACTTAGAGGCACTAAGAACTTTTCCGGTGCTGGACCAGATTGTATCAAGAACTTTTGGTGGAAGAAGTTTACTTCTATACACCAACATTTGGCCCGCATATTCACCTCATATTTAAAGTCGGAGATGCCAATTCCTCAGTGGCTGGTGTTAGGACGCACTATACTCCTAGCGAAAAAGGCAACTCGTCCAGACCAGAGAATTACAGGCCAATAGCTTGTTTAAACACACTGTATATGATCTTTACAGCTGTCCTAAACAACAGGATCGTTCGACGAATTGAGCCTGTATGGCGAGAGATGTACGAATAACGAGGCTCGAAAAAAGGTGTAGCAGGCTGTCGAGAGAACCTGCTAATTGACAGGTGTGTCTGTAAAGACGCTGCTGCCCATCAGCGCGTCCTGTCAATGGCCTGGATTGACTACCGGAAAGCTTTCGATTCAACCTCTCATAGACTTATCATCTGTCTGTTGGAAAGCTTGAAGGTACATCCACACATAGTGACATGCATAGAGAGATTGATGCCTCTTTGAAAAACTAGATTTACCATCTCATCTAGGAATCATCGTCTGACGACGAACAAGGTGACCTTCCAGAGGGGCGTCTTTCAAGGGGATAGTATGAGCCCTTTGCTTTTTTGCATCACACTTCTGCCTCTATCTCTCGCACTAAGAAATTCTCCTGGATACCTCTGTGGCCACACTAATCAGCGTGAGCATAAGGTCACTCATGTATTTTATATGGATGACCTGAAGATCTATGCCGCTGGTAAAAGCAAACTTCAAACTGCTATAAATATCGTCAAGAACTACACAGGAGAGATTTGGATGGACTTTGGTTTGGACAAGTGCACAGTGGGGTGAAATCGGAAATCGAGGTTCAAAATGACATTTAGAACGCAATTTTGCACCGATTTTAGTGTTTTTTTTCTTGAAAAACTCAGAACTAAATTCTTAAAAAAAATGGTGAGAGTGGATTTTTTATTTTTTTGTTTATTTAATTTTTATGTTAATGCAAACAACGGAAAAAATGTCGATTTTTTAAATTTTATTTTTTATCTCATAGATAAAATTTTTCTTATACGTCTAGTCCCTTGAGTTCAATGCACAAGGGTATCGGAAAAATAAAAAAATCGTTAACTTGCATGTTCAATTGTTATAAACAAATTGTGTCAACAAATAATCAACATTAGAGGTTATTCGCCTTCCAAGTATATTTCTGTCCTGCAATCGCTAGCTTCTATCGTTAGAATGATGCGTGGACATGAAAATTTAAGATTACTTGTTATTTGTTTATTTTATAAACAAATGCACATTTTGGGCGATTTTAAGCGAAAAGAAATCATTTTTTCTTCGGACCTTGCTGAAATTACATTGCCAATGACATTTTCTGGAAAAAAAATTCCAACCCACCAATATTTGTTTATTTTATAAACAAATTATATAAACAAATGCACATTTTAGGGTATTTTAGGTGAAAATGAACCGTTTTTTCTTCTGTGTTTTCTGAAATTATATTGGCAATAACGTTTTCTGGAAACTTTTTTCCCACCCATCAATACTGGTTTATTTTATAAACAAATTATTTAATTTATAATCAAACTTCATCACACAATATCACTGGCATTTTTGAATATAGTTTTTTCGTGAAATAGACAAATATTGATGGGTGGGAAAAAAGTTCCCAGAAAACGTTATTGCCAATATAATTTCAGAAAATACAGAAGAAAA
>CAKNXH010057808.1:51976-82483 GCA_932178445.1 Andricus quercusramuli
ATTTTCACGTAAAATACCCTAAAACGTGCATTTGTTTATATAATTTGCTTATAACATAAACAAATATTGGAGGTTTAGAATCTTTTTTTCAGCAAAAATTATTGGCAATGTAATTTCAGCAAGGTTAGAAGAAAAAATTATTTCTTTTCCCTTAAAAGCACCAAAAATGTACATTTGTTTATATAAATTGTTTATAAAATAAACCAGTATTGATGGGTGGGAAAAAAGTTTCCAGAAAACGTTATTGCCAACATAATTTCAGAAAATACAGAAGAAAAAACGGTTTATTTCCACCTAAAATACCTTAAAATGTGCATTTGTTTATATAATTTCTTTATAACATAAACAAATATTGGAGAGTTAGAATCTTTTTGTCAGAAAAAATCGTTGGCAATGTAATTTCAGCAAGGTCAGAAAAAAAAATAATTTCTTTTCGCTTAAAATCACCATTTTTTGAAGAATTTAGTTCTGAGTTTTTCAAAAAAAAGAAAACTAAAATCGGTGCAAAATTGCGTTCTAAATGTCATTTTGAACCTCGATTTCCGATTTCACCCCACTGTGAGGTATGCCAAAATTCATTTGAAGAAAGGAAAGATTACTGGCGTTCCCAAGGACCCTGAGCTTGTGGATATAAGTGTTATTAGACATCTTAACACTGGAGAGACCTATACATACCTGGGCGTGCCTCAAAGCCGCAATCAGGACGTAACATCAGTGAATGAGTCTCTCCGAAGCAGATAGAAGCATCTTCTACGACATATTTGGTCTCCCAATCTGTCGGCGTTGAGCAAGGTATCTGCGACTAACATGCTTGCCGTCCCTGTTCTACTCTACTTGTTTGGGGTGGTTTAATGGACGAAGAACGAGCTTAAGGCCCTTGAGGTCACCACGCGTAAGATCATGCATATGCATAAAAGCTTGCATATCAATTCGTCAGTTCCGCGATTATACATTTCCCGCCGTCAAGGCGGACGCGGACTTCTGAATCTCCAATGTCTTCATAACCGAATTGCTTTAAGTACAGCTTACATCGTTGCGAATGGCAGAGATCCTCTTCTAAAGATGGTCAGAAACCACGAGATGATTGGCGAAGGAGCGTTCCTTTACAAAGCCGCGGAGCAAGCTGCCGAGACCCTTGGCCTGGATTTCAACATCAGAAGTGAGGAAAGTGCATTACTCCATCTAGATGCTTCACGTCTAAAAGCCGAAGTAAAGAAAGCAGAGGTTGGAAAATTTCACCAAGAGCTACTCGATAAGCATATGCACGGAAACTTTCACCGAAATGTAGAAAAACAGTCCTTGTCAAAGGAGCAAACTTTTGCTTTCGTCAAATCATGAGGGCTCAATTCAGGTACAGAGGGTTTCAATTTCGCATGTCAGGACGGTGTAATCTCCACCTTAGCATTCCGCGCCCGCATTTTCTGTCAAGAAGTTCCCAGTGATAGGTGCAGAGCGTGTCATGCACACGCTGAGTACCTACAACACATACTATCGGGGTGTCCGACCCACGCAGGAACAACATATATCTATAGACATAATACGGCCCTAAGAGTACTTTATTACCACCTTTTTCGCTCTTACGGGGTTGGTCGCGACCCTGCCCTGTTGAACGATCCAAGGGATATAGAGTCAATTGTCCGAAACGAGAAGTGCCAGATTTTCTGGAACTACGATTTTCGGGTAGCAGTCTCCGTTGCGCACTCGAGGGCTGACATTGTTCTCCAAGACTTCGAGAAACGAACGATATTCGTGATCGAATTCTCAGCTCCGTCCGAATACAACATCACTGCAAAGGAGAAAGAAAAAGAGGAGAGGTATCAAGACCTTAAAAGAGAGCTGCAACGACTGCACACCAAAATATTCGGTACGAGTAATTGTCCTTGTGATAGGTGCTCTCGGAGCTGCTAAATTATCACTGGTTCGTAACTTTAAGCCATACCCGCGTGCCAACAATATGCCAAGGCACTTGCGAGATGGATGCAGAAAGCTGTCATCCTTGGGTCGCTTCGTGTCCTCAGGACACACGAGGGTTTCGCCGGCCTGTCATTGTGATTTCGTCCTGCCCTGTGACCACCCATCTCACGGATGTGAGACGTGGCCATAGGTGTATTTTACCGCGGTTCTACTGGGGGCTGTTGACATTTCCTTTTTAGATGGCAGTTTCTCTTAGTGGTACCCTGCGGTGGTTGTTTAACTTTTTTATATATACATATATAATTTAAAAAAAGTTAAACAACCACCATTAAAGACCATTAAAGACATTAAAGATGTATTATAATATATATAGTTAAAAGTTTGTCATAAGGACAACCGCAGGATTTCGCCGGGAGCGGGTGCTAATCTAAAAAAAATTGCACCCGCTCCCA
The DNA here is from genome assembly GCA_932178445.1 of Andricus quercusramuli. Classification (NCBI taxonomy): domain Eukaryota; kingdom Metazoa; phylum Arthropoda; class Insecta; order Hymenoptera; family Cynipidae; genus Andricus; species Andricus quercusramuli. Next base: position 54,343 of record CAKNXH010057808.1, read on the forward strand.
GCGAAATCGCGGTAAAATTTCAGCTGTAACCACGTCTCACGACCGTGAGATAGGTGGTTACAGTCTGCGCGAACTCAATACGACAATCCGGTGAAAGTCTCGTGCACCCTGAGAACACGGAGCGACCCAAGGACGACCGCCTTCTGCATTCTCCCTGCAAGTGTCTCAGCATTTTGTTGACACGCAGGGATGCTTTTCAGGCTATTTGCAAGTGAAACCTTGGCACCTCCAAGAGCGCCAATGATCAGGACGATTAGCTTAACAGAATATTCCGGGTATAACCGTCGCAACTCCCTCATAAGGTCTTTATACCTTTCTTTCTTTTCTTTCTCCTTCGCTGTGACGTTTTGGTCCGCTGGTGCCGAAAATTCGATAACGAACATGGTTCGTTTCTCGAAGTCAAGAAGAACCATGTCAGGCCTCGAGTGCGCAACAGAAACAATTGTCGAGAATATGAAGTTCCAATATATGCGGCACTTCTCATTTTCGACAATTGATTCTATTTCTCTAGGGGCGTTCAGCGGAGAGGTATTTGGGCTAATGCCGTAAGAGTGACAGAGATGGTAATAAAGCACTCTCAGTGCCGCATTGTGCCTTTGGATGTAGGTTGTTCCCGCATGAGCTGGACAACTGCATAGTATGTGTCCTAGATGCTCAGGGTGTTCATGACACGCTCTGCAGCTATCATCGGGAATATCTTGGCTCAAAATGTGGCGACGGTATGCTAGAGTGGAAATGACACCATCTTGACATGCCAAAATGAAGCCCTCTGTGCCCGACTTCAATTCGGGTGATCTAAGGAAAGAAAACGTCAGCTCATACGACATCGACTGATCTTCCACATTTCTGTGGAAGATGCCGTGCATCTTCTTGTCGAGGAGCTCTTCGCGGAAGTTTTTCTCCAGTGCTTTCTTGATCCGGGCCTTCAGGAGTGAGTATTCAAGATGGATAAGATTTGATGCATTTCGCTCACCCCTGATATTGAAGTCAAGGCCGAGTGTTTCAGCAGCCTCTTCTGCTGCTTTTTAAAAAAACGCCCCCTTGCCTACTTCTTCGTGTTTTCTGACCATTTTAAGAAGAGGATCTTGTCTATTTGCGACAATATGTGCTGTACCCAGAATAATCCTGTTGTGAAGATATCCAAGATTCAGTATTCCACGACCACCTTGACGGCGTGAGATGTAAAGTCGTGGAACAGAAGACTTAAGGTGCATGCTTCTGTTCATGTGCATGATCTTTCGGGACCCGATATCGAGGGATCTGAGCTCATCCTTCGTCCATGGAACTGCTCCAAATGAATAGAGTACTACTGGGACGGCAAGCATGTTCGTTGCAGATACTTTGTTCCTCGCCGACAGTTCGGAAGACCATATCTGTCGGAGGAGACGTTTGTATCTGCATCGGAGAGTTTCCTTTATAGATGTTACGTCCTGAATGCGGCTTTGTGGCACGCTCAGGTATGTATAGGTCTCTTCAGCGTAGAGGTGTCGTATAGCGCTTCTGTCAACGAGTTCAGGATCTTCGGGGATGCCGTTAAGTTTTCCTTTCTTCAAATTAACCTTGGCGCATTTCTCTAACCCGAACTCCATTCCAATCTCTTGAGTGTACTCTGTGACAGTTTTTAGAGCTAGATGTAGTTTCTCTTGATTTCTAGCATAGAGCTTAAGATCATCCATATAAAATACATGAGTTACCTTATGCTTTCGATTTCCTGGTTTGCCGCAGAGGTACCCTTCGGAATGGCGAAGTGCGAGAGATAGAGGCAATAATGTGAGGCAAAAGAGGAGAGGGCTCATGGTGTCGCCTTGAAACTCACCTCTCTGAAAGGTGATACTGTTAGTGATCACAAGATGTTTTCCAGATAAGATGGTAAATCTGGTTTTCCAAAGCGGCATTAATCTCTCTATGCATCTCACGATGTGTGTATGAACCTATAGGCTTTCCAACAGACAGATGATAAGTCGATGGGAGGTTGAATCAAAAGCTTTTCGGTAATCTATCCAGGCCATCGATAGAGATCGTTGATAAGATGCTGCGTCTTTACAGACACATCTATCGATGAGCAGGTTCTCCCGACATCCTGCTACGCCTTTCTTCGAGCCACGTTGTTCATACATCTCTCGCCACACAGGTTCAATTGTCCGATGAATCCTATCATTTAGGATGGCTGTGAAGATCTTGTACAGTGTGTTCAGACAAGTTATTGGCCTGTAATTCTTAGGGTCAGCTAAGTTGCCCGTCTTAGGCAGGAGCACTGTGCGCCCTTCCACCAACCACTCTGGAATAGGCTCTTCCGACTTTAGATATGAGGTGAAAATTCGGGCCAGATGCTGGTGGGTAGAAGGAAACTTCTTCCACCAGAAGGTCTTGATACCATCTGGTCCCGAAGCGGGAAAGTTCTTCATGCCTCTTAATACGTTTTTCACCTCCTCGGTAGTGATAGGTGGGCATTCTTCCTCAGGTGTTATGAGGGCATTGCACAGCTCCTTGAAGCTATTTATGTTCTTTGAGTCTTCTTGAAGTGGATGCTGGACCTCGTAGACTTCTCTCCAAAATGCTTCGACCTCCTCTGGTTTGGGCGGATGGTCGACAGTAATTGGAGGGTCTTGGAAGAGTTTAGATGGATCAGATGAAAATTGTTGATTTTCTCTGACCCACCTCTCTCTTCGCTCTAGACTTCTCCTAGCGTTAGATAGTATTCGTATTCTGTTAACAATATGCTGTCTGATGGTCATTAGCTTTGATTTTTTGATTGTGTGATGAGGGATCCGCAATTCGCGCGCGAACCGTCGAACCTTGGCAGTGGAAGTCCTGCCAGATGTTATGTAGTCAATCGCACACTGAATGCGGGAAGCGTACTGTCTAGCTCAGCCTATCTTTGTGCTGAGTTGATGCATCCTTCTTTTGGTCTTGTGATCAACCATTGGTTTTGTTTTACGGCTTGCATCTGCCAAAGTTCTCGCTGCATTGTGCACACCAGAACTGATAGTCCAGAGGTCGGATTCTTCGGAAAAATCTCCACGAAGTTCATCATCCAATTCAGTTTGGTCTTTGGGCTTGGGAGAAACCTGAATGTTGATGTTTCTCCAGGTCCTGAAGCATCGTTCTTCCTCTATTGTATGCCTGTTCGCGGTTGGTCTCAGTGTCGCCTCGCCTTCTCTGTTGCCGGCTTGTTCTGGAAGCGGTTGAGTAGGCACTCCGCTTATATAACCTCTTTTCCGGAGGTTCTCAGCATGGTTTCGCAGAGGTTGTTACGAAAAGTCTGAGAGCTCTGGGTGTTTCTCGCACAACAGAGCATGCCGTCGTGCCATGTAACCTTCTCGTTCAGGGACCATACTGGCATCGTAGCGCTCCAGCAGGCCGTCATTGAGTAGATCCGTCCACTCAAAAGTAACAAGATTCCGCCGGTCAATCGCATTGACTCCGTCTTGATTGGCTCCCCCAACTGTAGGGTAGTCGGCATGGTTGTCCGACCCATTGTCGGGAGCCCTGCGCGTTCGATTGTTTTGAACCGCACTTACTACAATTATGTTTGGTGTTGTCATTGTTGTTCCCACGAGCAGTTAGGGAAAGGGTTCGTCCATCCTTGTAGAGCCCCGCATGCAAGGATAAGGCTGTATACTCTGGGAGTCGCCGATTTCCCAGAATCACCGTTAGAGACACCTCACCCATGTGACATTCAGCTTTCGGCACGGTTCTCACGCCTTCGCTTAGGGGTTATTCCTTCGGGACCATCCCTGGACAATTGTCCGCGACTGCTTATTAATTATTGTAACCATATTCAGCAGAAACCCTTGGTACAGGGACCCTCTATCCGCAACCCGAGGACGCGTTCGGTGGCTTTGTCATAAGCCCTTCGGTTCTATTCCAAAGGAGTCGAAACCGAAACCGAAAATATATGTATATAGTATATATAAAAGTATATATGTATATATGTATATATATAAAATATATATATATATATATATATATATACATTGGGGTGGTCCAAAAAACGCTTTTCGAGCTACAGGGCAAGTCCCCCCGCCAAAAGTTTCCATTTCCGGAGAAAGAAAATCCTTATTTTTTTTTTCGAAATTTGAATACTAACACGTGCCACCGGGCACTTCAAAATCCCATTTAATTAACATGGGGAAATTTTGTATGTTCGAAAAATTGAACTCATACTTCAGGGTTTGATCGTAACGTGCCAAACATTTTAGGGATTGAAGAGGAGTACCTATGTAATAAATGGATACTAATAACTTTTATTTTCAACTCACCCTTACCCCCCCCCCAACGCCCCAAATATGATCCAAAAATCATAAAAGTACATTTTCACGTATTATTGTTACTTTTCAGCAATTTCCGTCGTCTTTTTCATACAAATAATTACTAATGGACAATTTGAATATTTCCCATGACTTTTTAAAAAATTTTTAATTGTTTAATCAAATGTAACTTATTTAAACAATTACTTATTCCCAAAAAATGTAAAAAATAATCGTATTTTCTGATTGAAATGTTATAGTTTGTCATTGTTTGGAGTAGTTATTTTTTTAAAAATTATTATTTAATTATTTAAACAATTACTTATTGTTTATCCTCAAAATTTCTGAAAATTGACCCAGAGATGTCCAGTTTTTTCTCAAATTGGTATCCTATGCTACTTTTTGTTAAATAATTATATAATTTTAATATATTTCATATAATTTTCAATAAATTTATATTTGTTCAAACAAATTTTATTTGCTTAAGCAGTTTTTTTTCAATAACTTTCAAAAAATTAAATGAAATAAAATAAAATACATATAATTATTTTGCTGACTGTATAGTGTATAGAAAGAATATATTAACCATTTTTCAATTTTTTAAACAAATATAATTTGTTTAAACAATTATTTTTTCAAAAATATTTTTCAAATCGTATTTTCTGAATTAAACATAATATTGGATGATTTCGAGGAGTAGTAAATTCTGTTAAAAACCTCGTGTCATTGTTTAAACAATTTTTATTTGATTTACATGATCCATGAATGTTTTATAAATAATTGTATGAAGCTAAAACGAGAGTCAGCGACACATTTTAATATTTATAACGAGTATGAAAATGGAAAAAAGCAATCTATTGAAACTTGAATCATAATTTGCATTAGTGAATGTGCTTTTTCATAATATAATTATGATAAAGATTGGAAAGATATGAAGAAAGCAATGATAAATACACTTTTATGATTTAAATTTTATTATGACTTCCATGATTTATTTAATAATGCGCCAAAGAAGATGTAAACCATTCATACTGAAATTGAAGAAAATTTGAAGAAAAAACAATAATTAATTGTATAAGCAATAACATAAAGTTTTTAGCAAAATTTATTTCTCCTCGAAATCATTCAATATTTCTTTTAATTCAGAAAATATGATTCAAAAAATATTGTTGGTAAAATAATTGTTTAAACAAATTATATTTGTTTGAACAATTACAAAATTGTTGATATATTCTTTCTATACACTATACAGTCAGAAAAAAAATTATATGTATTTAATTTGATTTAATTTTTGTAAAGTTATCGAAAAAAAACTTCTTAAGCAAATCAAAATTGTTTAAACAAATATAAATTTATTAAAAATTATAAGAAATGTATCAAAATTATATAATTATTTAACGAAAAGTAGCATAGGATACCAATTTGAGAATAAAATGGACATCTCTTGGTCAATTTTCAGAAATTTTGGGAATAAACAATAAGTAATTGTTTAAATAACTACATAATGCTTTTAAAAAAAAAATAACTACTCCAAACAATGACAAACTATTACATTTCAATCAGAAAATACGATTATTTTTTACATTTTGTGGGAATAAATAATTGTTTAAATAAGTTACATTTGATTAAACAATTAAAAATTGTTTAAAAAGTCATGGGAAATATTCAAATTGTCCATTAGTAATTATTTGTTTGAAAAAGACGACGGAAATTGCTGAAAGGTAACAATAATACGTGAAAATGTACTTTTTGGATTTTTGGGTCATATTTGGGGCGTTGTGGGGGGGGGGGGTTGGGTAGGGGTGAGTTTAAAATAAAAGTTATTAGTATCCTTTTATTTCATATGTACTCCTCTTCAATCCCTAAAATGTTTGGCACGTTTCGATCAAACCCTGAAGTATGAGTTCAATTTTTCGAAAATACAAAATTTCTCCATGTTAATTAAATGGGATTCCGAAGTGCCCGGTGGCACGTGTTAACATTCGAATTTCAAAAAAAAATAGGGATTTTCTTTCTCCGGAAATGGAAACTTTTGGCAGGGGGACTTGCCCTCTAAGATGAAAAAAAATTTGCAATACATTTTTGGACCACCCTAATATACATATATATCTTATATCTTATATATTTACATATATCTTTTTGGAACGAACACAATCAATTAGATAATTGAATGCTGAAAAAAATAAGCCCAACGTTGCAAACGATTAGCGGCTACTGAAGGAATACCTTTTTTTGGACCCAGTATACGAGATAATGGCTTATTGTCAGTTCGTATGGTAAAATGCCTACCATAAAGAAAATCGTAATAATTTTGTAACTCCAAATAGAATTGCAGCAGCTTCCTTATCTATATGAGAATATCCTATTTGAGCTTTTGTTAATGACTTTGAAGCATAAGCTATCGGTCGCTCGCCGGCTTTCGTTTTATGGCTTAAAACGGCCTCTAATCCCGTAGGTGAAGCGTCACAAGATAATACTATAGGTAAATTTGGATCATAGTGCATTAGTACATTTGCTGGCATTAAATCATAAAGAGGTTTGAGTTGTTCTGTGCGATTTTTAATATATTTATCATAATAAGTTATTTTTCCAATAAAAGCAGATACTTCTTTTTGATTTGGTGGAATTTTTGAGTCTGTAATTGCTCTACATTTTTCTTCTGGCACATGAACACCAGTTCAATCTATAATGTGTCCAAGGTATGAAATTCTACCTTATAAAAATTCACATTTATCTTTTCTTACTTTAAGGCCTGCTTCTATGAACTTATCAAATACTTTACGCAAATTTTCTAAATGTTCCGCGTCGTCTTTTCCCGTTATTACAATATCGTCAATAAATACTTTTACCCCAGGAATGCCTATAAGCAATTGTTCCATTATACGTTGAAAATAACTTAGATTCGACGCTAAACCACAAGGCATTTTTAAATATTGGAATAAGCCTATATGAGTGCTTATTGTCAAATACTGCTGTGACTCTTCATCTGAAGGTACCTGCTGAAAAGCCTCCTTTAAGTCAATTTTTGTATATTTTTCATCGCCTTGCATTTCAGTTAATGAATGGTGTGGATGCGGTAATGGATAATAATCAATTACAATTTTGCGGGTTAACTGTAATTTTATAATCAACGCAAATTCTCACATCACCGTTTGATTTTAATATTGGTACAATGGGCATGGCCCATTCGCTTGTTTCAACTTTCTAAATGACCATTTCGCTTTCTGATCTTCGTAATTCTTTTTCTATCTTATCTCCTAATGCTGAAGGTGGTCTTTTGCCGCGAAGGTATTTGGGTTCGCCACCATCTTTCAATTTTATTTCCATTTTGCCTTTATTAAAATGTCCTTGACCTGGTGTAAATAAATCTGCATAATTGTCTAATAATTTTGGTAACTGTTTTAATTCTTTTTCAAATAACTTTTCTTTCTTATCTTCGTTTGCTTTTATTTCATGCAATGATAAGAATTTATGTGGTGGCCATAGCCCAAATGCCTTCAGCCATGGTCTACCTAATATCGGGGGACCATTCGATTCGACAATGTATAAGTCAGAATACGCTTTAATATTATTTCCTTGTATTATCACTGGCTGGTCGCGACCCTGCCCTGCCGAACGCTCCAAGTTATATAGAGTCAATTGTCCGAAACCAGAAGTGCCAGATTTTCTGGAACTACGATTTTCGGTCAGCAGTCTCCGTTGCGCACTCGAGGTCTGACATTGTTCTCCAAGACTTCGAGAAACGAATGATATTCGTGATCGAATTCTCGGCGCTGTCCGAATACAACATCACTGCAAAGGAGAAAGAAAAAGAGGAGAGGTATCAAGACCTTAAAAGAGAGCTGCAGCGACTGTACCCAAAATATTCGGTACGAGTAATTGTCCTTGTGATAGGTGCTCTCGGAGGTGCTAAATTATCACTGGTTCGTAACCTTAAAGCCATACCCGCGTGCCAAAAATATGCCAAGGCACTTGCGAGATGGATGCAGAAAGCTGTCATCCTTGGGTCGCTTCGTGTCCTCAAGACACACGAGGGTTTCGCCGCCCTGTCGTTGTGATTCCGTCGTGCCCTGTGACCACCCATCTCACGGATGTGAGACGTGGCCATAGGTGTATTTTACCTCGGTTCTACTGGGGGCTATTGACATTTTCTTTTTAGATGGCAGTTGTTCTTAGTGGTACCTGCGGTGGTTGTTTAACTTTTTTTTTAAATCATATATACATATATACATATATATTATGGTGGCCCAAAAATATACATATTGGAACTTTCGAATCGCGCAGTCGCCAAATCGTTCTCTTGTGAAAACAAATGAATACATATTTTTTTATTTTAAAATAAAATGATTTTTAGTACTTTGTGGAGCAATTTTTGTGTTTTATGGAGTTTAGCACGTAAAACGTTATACTTTTTTTACTTCTTCGATTTTGTTCAAGAAAGTATAAGTCAGTATCTTTACCCTTTTATAAACTTGTTATCTTCTCAGTAAAGATGCATTTTATCAAATTTCAATAAATCAACAAAATCATAAAAAATTTGAGACATCTCGAAAGTTGAATAAAATTGCAATATTTGTTGGCTCGTAGCGAGCCTCAGATATGATTGTTTAACTTAAAATTTTTGAGAAGCATTTTTGAGGATATTGAGAACAGATTAATAAAAAAATTTTCATTATTTTTTAATTTATGGTTTTGAACCGATTACGACAATGAGTGAAAATGAAACATTTCACTCCAACAGCAGCTTTTCTCCGAACCTGGAGAATTTATGACAGCTAAGTTGAACTCAGAGTGGCTTATTGTGAGAGGCTTAGGACTTCCAGATGCAGGAAGACTAATAAAACTTTCCGTTTACGTTCTATAGTTTTAAATATCTGAACTTTTTAATGAGACACATTTTTTACAAAAGACATTTTTATTCATATAATCTTTCATATGTTAAGATTAGGATTATGTTATACAAAGAATAAATGTCTGACATTTCTAGACATTCTTTATGTCCCTTAAACAAAACTTTTAATGAAGTAGTTACATTTTCACCCAAAACTATAAATTCGTAACAAAAAATATAACAGTTGATATTTTAATCCAAAAAGATTTAGATTCTTAAATACCCAATATAATTTTCAATTCGAAACAGCCCTCAAATACATTGTGGAAATGGGTTTTGATATTACTTTCTATCATTTACAACTTTTATCATCATACATTTTTTATTGAATCACCCAATATTTTATTTGTATAAATTCTTGGATTTTGAATTGATCATTTTTAATTTAATTAGAAAACTTATAAAAGCTCAAAACAATCAACAATATTTCATTTGTATACATTATTAGAATTTACATGAATTAATAATCATGTAAAATAATAATTCTTTTATATAATTATTATTATTTTTTTTATACCATTAAGCCATTCCCCTTTCGGGGTAGGAGTGACACTACCCGATTCGGGTAGTGTTTCTAGGTGGATTATTTATTACTAGTACTACTAATGTGGGCTCACCACACCCGCATTTAATAATTCAATATTAATAATATAAAAACCGCAGATTTAAAATTTACTTTCAATATCATTTTTATGAACGAAAACTATTCATAATCTAGACTTTCATTTCAATATTCAAATAATTGTGAAACTAAGTACAATTTTTTATATTTTCAAATTATCTACTGACGACCCTAACTTCGTAAGAATCGCGTACTCAGAAGGAAGAAATCAGGTATAAGCACCTGTGCACAAAGGGAAGTGCCTGTGCACAAAGGGCGTCACTCCTCAAGGGATAAGTAACTGAGTTGAATTTCAGAGTATGTATGTATACCATTAAGGCTCATGTAGTGGGTAGTCCAACCTACAAAACTCACATCAAAAAATTGGTTTCGAATGCTGGCGCACCGAAAGGATGTCGGGGGCAATTTTTTCCCCCACAGGAAGCTCATATCCATATTTGAGGGGGAAAGTCCCTCCGGAACGTCAACACTCGCGATAAATATTTAAAAATTAATAGAATGAAACTTTTTTCAAAGGTCGAAAAAAAGTAAACAGAAACAGTACAATCAGCGCCGCGTGGTATCCCTATCGATCACTAAATCGATTTAAAAGGACTTCTGGCGCCATATTCAAAATAGAAAAAGCATTGAAACATGTGTAAGGGTAATAATTTTTAATAAGTTATAATATATTATTTAGAAAACATAACAAATAAATACTATCTTACAAAAATATAAGACAAAGAAGAAGGAAAAATATATTCAACGCAAAATACTGACCGATAAAATAGATAAATAAAACTTTCCACATTTTCTTCTAATTCTGAGTTGATCTTATAACATTCCCTTTACACCATCCACACAGAAGAAATAATTTACATATAGCTAAAGAAGATTTGGTCAAGATTTTCCAAATTTGTAATTAGCAAAAATGAGCATTTTCCACAAAATGCAATGTTATTGTGTTTATGATTTTTTCAGAGGAACCTTAGGCTATATAATGTACACCTAACACTCCATCAAACCCACCCATGTATCAGAAATCAATACTAGTGAGCTGGAAAGACTTGGTAAATATATTGGTGTATTATTCTTTGACGAAAAAATAACATTTTTAGAAAAAGTCGAAGTCGTTGTCTCTATGATTTTTTGTTTTGATCCTCAGTCAATAGATTGCTATCAGAACACGAATACAAACCCAATTTCGCATTAGAAATCAATTCTAGGAAGTTTTCGAGACAAGTTTTTTATTATTTATTCCAAACACATTCTGACTCTTATGGCTTTACTCCAAACGTGAATTCGAGTTGAAATTCACAGGCTCAAGTCGATCAGACTCTATTGTGGGCGCTTTCATTATGAAAACGATTTCAAAACTGGTCTTTTTTCACATTACTATTCAGAAGCAGTTTTCGAGACAAATTTTTTATTATTTATTCCAAAAAGATTCTGACAATAGAGTCTGATCGGCTTGAGCCTGTGAATTCCAACTCGAATTCAAGTTTGGAATGAAGCCATAAGAGTCAGAATCTCTTTGGAATAAATAATACAAAATTTGTCTTGAAAACTGACTCTCAATAGTAATGTGAAAAAAAACCACCCTGTAAAAAGGAGAGCATTGAAGTAGATTATATGGAATTGAAAAAATCGTACACTTTAATGCCTATAAATCCAAGCGAATTTCGTTTTTGGCCGAATGCGCTTCATGGCATTAGACGGTTTTCGTTCGAATCATTTTGAATCACACAAAAAAATTATGGCATTAAAGTGGCTTCTCTGTGATGCCGTTGATTTAATGCCATTAAATGCATTTGAATGACTGTATCAGTTTAATGCCATGTAATGCCTTCAGCGATCGAAGGCATAGAATGGAACCAATGCTGTTGAATTACAAAATAATCCGAATGCCATTAAATGATTTTTCCGACTGGATATATCAAATACAATCAATGCAATCGAATGCCGTTAAATCAACATGCGGACAAAAACGGAATTTGTGTTGATTTATAGGCATTAGAGTGTACAATTTTTTCAATGCCATATAATCCACTTTAATGCTCTCCTTTTTACAGGGCAATTAGAAATCGTTTTCATAATGACCAGCGGCCACAATGGAGTCTGATCGACTTGAGCCTGTGAATTCCAACTCGAATTCAGGTTTGGAATGAACCCATAAGAGTCAGAATGTCTTGGGAATAAATACTAAAAAACTTGTCTTGAAAACTTTCTAAAAATGATTTCTAATGCGAGAGTGGGTTTGTATGGGTGTTCTGATAACAATCTATTGACTGAGGATCACATCAAAAAATCATAGAAACAACGACTTCGACTTTTTCTAAAAATGTTATTTTTTTCGTCAAAGAATAATACAGCAATATATTTACCAAGTCTTTCCAGCCTCCTAGAATTGGTTTCTAATACGTGGTTGGGTTTGATGGAGTGTTAGGGGTACATTATAGAGCCTAAGGTTTCTCTGAAAAAATCATTAACACAATAACTTTGCATTTTGTGGAAATAACTTTTTTTTTGCTAATTACAAGTTTGGAAAATCTTTACCAAATCTTGACAGCAATATGCACTTTATTTCTTGTAGGTGGATGGACTTTTGGGAATATTATAATAATAATCCAGAACCCAAGGACCTTTTAAAAAAATAAAAGTCGCTATAACTTTGATTTTTTAGAGAAATGATTATATTCCCATGGACTAAGATCGGAAACTATTCACCGGGTCTTTCCAGCTTTCTAGAGTTGAGTTCTATTGCGTGGGTGGGTTTTATGGGGTTTTAGGTGTACATTATATAGCCTAAGGTTCCTCTGAAGAAATCATTAACACAATAACATTGCATTTTGTGGAAAATGCTCATTTTTGCTAATTAAAAATTTGAAAGTCTTTACCAAATCTTCTTTAGCTATATGTAAATTATTTCTTCTGTGTGGATGGTGTGAAGGGAATGTTATAAGATCAACTCAGAATTAGAAGAAAATGTGGAAAGTTTTATTTATCTACTTTATCGTTCAGTATTTTGCGTTGAATATATTTTTCCTTCCTTTTTTTCTTATATTTTTGTGAGATAATATTTATTTGTTATGTTTTCTAAATAATATATTATAACTTATTAAAAATTGTTACTCTTACACATGTTTCAATGCTTTTTCCATTTTGAATATGGCGCCAGAAGTCCTTTTAAATCGATTTAGTGATCGATAGGGATACCACGCGGCGCTGATTGTACTGTTTCTGTTTACTTTTTTTCGACCTTTGAAAAAAGTTTTATTCTATTAATTTTTAAATATTTATCGCGAGTGTTGACGTTCCGGAGGGACTTTCCCCCTCAAATATGGATATGAGCTTCCTGTGGGGGAAAAAATTGCCCCCCGACCTCCTTTCGGTGCGCCAGCATTCGAAACCAATTTTTTGAGGTGAGTTTTGTAGGTTGGATTACCCACTACATGAGCCTTAAGCCATTTCCTTTTCGGGGTAGGCGTGACACTACCCGATTCGGGTAGTGTTTCTAGGTGGATAGTTTCATGTAGTAAATAACTACAAGTGTGGGCTCACCACACCCACGACAGCCTGCTACACCTTTTTTCGAGCCACGTTGTTCGTACATCTCCCGCCATACAGGCTCAATTCGTCGATCAATCCTGTTGTTTAGGACAGCTGTAAAGATCTTATACAGTGTGTTCAATCAAGTTATTGGCCGATAATTCTCTGGGTTGGACAAATTGCCTTTCTTCGGCAGGAGTATAGTGCGTTCTAACACCAGCCACTGCGGAATGGGCGTCTCCGACTTTAAATATGAGGTGAATATGCGGGCCAAATGTTGGTGTATAAAAGAAAACTTCTTCCACCAAAAGTTTTTGATACAATCTGGTCCAGCAGTGGAAAAGTTCTTCGTTTCTCTAAGTGCTTTTTTCACCTCTTCGGCAGTGACTGATGGACATTCCTCCTCAAGTTTTATAAGGTTGTCTCAAAATTCCTTGAAGCGGATGATGTTGTCAGTATCTCCTTTTAACTCCAGCGTTTTCGGGATTTTGTATACCTCTCTCCAAAAAGTCTCTACCTCCTTGGGCTTGGGTGGGTTTTTTACAGAAACAGGGAGATCGCTGAAGAGGCGCGATGGGTCGGCGAGAAACTGTTGATTCTCCCTGATCCATCTCTCCTTCTTCAACAAGGCTTTTAATGGGTCCTCCATCAATGAAATTTTATATAATAGTAAAATACATCAATAGAGAGGAGAGAGAATAACAGATTACTCATTTTATGAGAAACCATTTTTTAAATATATTCTTATATTCACAAAAATTGCACAGTATGTCATTTATCTATAATTTTGCTTCCTCATAGAGGAAGCATTGTAATGGTGACATTTTTCAAAATTTTTAAATTCATTTAATTGAACCCTCCCTAATTTAAAAATGTCGAATACAATGTTCTAAGCAATCGTCCGGATGTGTGTGTGTGTGTGTGTGTGTGTGTGTGTGTGGATGTGTGGATGTCACGCTTTTTTGTGAACACGATAACTAGAAAACGGTTGCAGATAAATTGATGAAATTTGGAGAGCTTATTTTCCTCACTAATATCTTGAAACTGACCGAAGGATTTCTGAAAATATTTATTCTATTTTTTTCTAGCACTCAATAATATTTTAAAAATCGTTTTTTTATAGTAAAACTTTTTTCATTCGCATAATTCAAAGTTGAGGCAAGAATATAAAAGAATCATTGGTTCAGGACGAATCAATTGACCTAATATTAATACATTTTATTGAAGAGTAGGGAAGTTATGGTAATTTATATATTTTGAAAATCGGTTTTTTATAGTAAAACTTTTTTCACTAGCATAATTCAGAGTTGATGCAAGAATATAAAAGATTCCTTGGTTTGAAACGAGTCGATAGACCTATAATAATAATGCATATTATCAAAGAGTAGGGAAGTTATGGTAATTTATATATTTTGAAAATTGGTTTTTTATAGTAAAACTTTTTTCATCGACATAATTTAAAGTTGATTTCAAAACAGAAAAGGTGTGTTGATTCGAGTCGAATCGATTGACCTATAATATTATTAAATGTTATTGAAGAGTAAGGAAGCTATGGTAATGCATAATATTTGAAAATACGGTGTTTTATAGTAAAACTTTTTTCATAAGCATAATTCAAAGCTGATGCAAAAATGTGAAAGATTCCTTTGTTCGGGACGAATCAATTGACCTATAATATCATTACATTTTATTGAAGAGTAGGGAAGTTATGGTAATTTATGTATTTTGAAAATCGGTTTTTTATAGTAAAACTTTTTTCATTAGCATAATTCAGAGTTGATGCAACGATATAAAAGATTCCTTGGTTCGAAACGAATCGATTGACCTATTATTTTAATTCATTTCATCAAATTGTAGGGAAGTTATGGTAATTTATATATTTTGAAAATCGGGTTTTTATAGTAAAACTTTTTTCATTAGCATAATTCAGAGTTGATTCAAGAATATTTTAAAAGATTCCTGCGTTCAAAACGAATCGATTGACCTATAATAATAACGCGCATTTTGTCAAAGAGTAGGGAAGTAATGATAATTTATATATTTTTAAAATCGTTTTTTTATAGTAAAACTTTTTTCATTAACATAATTCAAAGTTGATGCAAGAACACAAGAGATGTGTTGATTCGAGACCAATCGATTGACCTATAATATTAACACATTTTATTGAAGAGTATGGAAATTGTGAAATTGCATAATATTTGAAAACACGGGTTTTCATAGTAAAACTTTTTTCAGTAACATAATTCAAAATTGATGCAAGAACCTAAAAAAAACACATTTTCAACTAAATAGTTTTCTTTCCACGCAAAAAAGGGTAATTCTCAACGAATAATGTGATGATTGGTATCTCAAAAAAAAATATTTTAAATAAAAAACGGTGGAATTCAACTTAAAAAAATTAATTTTCAAGAAAATAAATAAACTTTCAAGTAAAAACGATTTTTAGTCTAGAAAAAAAAAAGTACAACCAAATTATAATTAGACGCAAAAGATAATTTTTAATGCAGAATGAAAATTTCGAATAACTATTCATTCTTCAAGTTATTTATATTTAAGGTTATAGGTATAAATATAATTTTCCTAAGAGTCTTCCGAAAATTTTCGAAGATTTTGAATATTTCTGAATGTCAGTCAATATTCCAACAAAAAATATGAGTTTGAACTGAACAGTTAAATTTTCAACCAAAGAAAGCTGAATTTTCAACGAAAAATGTAATAATTGCTATTTCACTGGAAAAATTCCAATTTGTTAATGAAGAAGAAAGAACAATTTTAACAAAATTATAATTTAAGGCGAAAAATATTTTTGTACACAAAATTAAGAATTTCGAATAACTATTTATTACTTAACTATTTTTTTGCTTATTTTAATTTCTATAAATATAATTTTCATATAGGATTCTTGACAAAATTTCACAAAATTTTTCAATATTTCAGATATGTCAAATAAAAATTTCAACAAAAAATATTGTTATCAACCAAACACTAACTGAGATATTTTTATAATTTAATTCCTGAAATCTATTCCATTAGGTCAAACATGGTACAAGAGTATCATCAAATTTTAAAAATGACCAACTATTTACAATAATTCTTTAAATAAAAATCACTGTGTATCATATTCGAATAAAATTTGGGAATACTTATAAAAGGTATCAATATTTTTTCATTTTCAAAATTAATTTATACAGAGTACAGTTTTTATTTCAAATTTCACGACGGTTTTTTGTACCATGTTTGACCCTATCAGGGCAGCCTCAAAGAAAAATATGCAGAAAATATGTTCATTAGTTATTAAAATACTGCAAAGACTTACCTTTAAAATTGTTTGTCCTTGAAAAATCATGAAATATTTCTTTATAAAATAAATTTTGTTAAATTTATTTTACAATTATTCACAATAAAAATAAAATTGTAAAAAATAAATTTTGTAACATTGATTTGATATACTTTATTGAAACCCAACAGTACATAGTACCAATGAAAGGGTTAATACCTTCATATACATATAGTTTTTACATGAAGTTGAGATCAATATTTTTAGACATTGAAGGTTTTATAAAGTTTTTATACATCAAGAAAGAATATGAGGTCAATTTAATAATTTTTTTGATTTTTCTCTTGAAATCCCCAATATTATGATTATAGCTTAAAATGGCATGAAAAGAAAGGTAATTGTTAGAGGTGAGTATACAGTAAATAAGTTTTTAGGAAATTTAAAATCTTATAATTAATTCAATTCCAATTTAATTAATTCAATTTTAATTTGATTTTATAAAATTTTAAAATTAATTGAATCAAATTCTAATTTGAATAATCAAATTAATTAATTAATTCAATTTCAACTTAATTTTTTAAATGAATTTAATTTTATAATTAGAAATTTTATCAATTTTATTTTCATTAATTCTATACATTAAACTGAAAATGATAATTATTCATTATCATTTGAACTTTGCAATATTTAAAATGGATGAAAAAATAAAACATAAATAATAAAAAATCAAATCACTTGAAAGTGATGAATATTATTAATTTAATCTTAAAATCCCATATACGTTCCTGAAAGACATAATACGAATATTTCGGGACTTCATTACATGTATGGGTATGTCAGGTGTCACTCTTAAAAACAAAAATCAACCCAAACCTCCTAATAACCCACGAAACTGAATCGCGAAGTCGGGCGAGCTCGGCTCGGCCCGAGCCACGAGTTCGTGCTCGTGCATTGTCGGCTTCACACGAGGATGGCCGACGCAACGCGTAAACAGTCTTCTCACCGACACGCTACGTTTGCATGGATTTCTCCCACATGGGAACGTGGTGGCGGCCGAAAAATCCCACGTTCTTGAGCCTCTGGCATGCACTTGTCAAATGTTTTATTAATGCTGTCAGAGTAAACGTCATTTATTGATGTTACAATTTCCAATATTATGTAATACAGTCAGTGATTTTTTTTTCATTGCATAAGAAAATAAAGCATTCATCGTCACAAAAAATGTTTACATTGTTCAACTGTATATTTTCTGTGAATATAAGAAAAGATAGATAAATGATGAGCTGTATATTTGTTGTGAATATAAGAAAATATTGAAAATATAATTTCATATAACATGAGTAATCTGTTATTCTCTCCTCCTCCTATTGATGTATGCTACTATTTTATAGAACTTCGTTGATGGAAAACCCATTAAAAGCCTCGTTAAATTTTTTTTTAAATTTTTGTATTTTTCTGCTGCCCCGGTTTTAAGTTTTTCATCTCATATCTATAATATATTTTTTCTCTATTGTGTGGGGAAGATCTCAAAATTTTTGCAATCCTTACAAAACATGTGTAGGGGTACAATTATGCCCTTATATTTACCTCTTCATAAGAAATCGCACTTTGTATGCCTTTTTCCGGCGCCAAGTAATTTTTTTTCAATCATACACAAAGTGAAAGTTTTATCCTTTGTATTAGCTATAATTTTTATTCATGAGATATTTCTTTTAAACAATTATGTTTAAGAGATAAATCGTTACATTAATTAAATACTATATGGAATGTATATTAAAAGGAAAAATATTGAACATGTACTAAACACTGCCCACTGTTTGAATTATAGTCTAATAAAACAATTTCATGGGGATCATTTTCAAATATATTTCATGTATATATTTTTTAAAGTTCAGATAGTAATGAAGTTCATTTTATCATTAATAATTTTCGCAAAAAAAGCTAGAAAAAGATTCATGAACAAAAAATAAAATTCAAAAACTATCTAACTTTTCGGCTCATTAGAGACAAAATAACATAATGAAAAAAGAGGGGAAAAAGGATAAAAGTCAACCAAAAACCAACCTCTCACTTTTTCCTTTTTCCGTCCTTTTTATGCTACGAGGGAACCAACATGTTTCGAGGTCAATTTAAAGCTCCTCATCAGGGATTATTTATAGTTATAACTAAAGGTATGAGTAATTAATATACCTGTAAAGAAAACATTTTTTACATTTAGTATGAAATATAAATTAATTAAGTTTAATGTAAAAACAAAAAATTATTTATTGAGAAACTGATCGTTTTTAATGGAATGTAAATTTTTCTGTTATCTAGTCAAAGAAAATTACTTCAACCAATTAATTATTCTATCCCAAACTTTGTTATATCTTGCGAGATCCTTCTTTAAATTGATAGCTTTGTTACCTTCTCTCTTTATAAATAACATTTCCATAAATTCTCTCTTTTTCTGTTTTTTTCATGATAAAGAATTTTAATATCATTCCAATTAAAATCATGACCATGTGTAATCTTATGTTTCGAAAGAACTGAGTGATACCTAGAACTTCTGTGAAAATTATTTTCATGTTCATTTTTTCTAAGTCTAAGTGCCCTTTTCGTCTGCCCTATATAACTTGCATTGCAATCATTGCAATTAATTTGGTAAATAACACATTTTTTGTCTAGCTTTCCATATCTATCTTTTCCCAATTTAACAATCATATTGCTCTTAAAAGGAACTCTATAAATAGTATGTAAACCAAATTTCCCAACATTGATTTCAAAATCTTCGAAATTTTCCCTAAGTATGGAAAAAGAACAGTGTTAAATGTATTATAATCATCTCTGTTTTTTATATTTTGATCATTATTTTTGTTTTTGATACAATTAATTTTGTTCTGCGTATGTTTGTCAATAAATTCAAAAGGCTAATGGTTAAGAAAAAGAATTTGTTTTCATAGTTCTATATTTTTCTCATGGAATATTGGATGTGATAATTTAAGGGCTCTATCAATCTAATTTTTGATGATTCCTATCTTATTCTGAATAGAGTGATTTGAGAGAAAACTAAGTGTTCTACCTGAACAAATCTTTTTTTTTTGCCAGTCAGTTATAATATGTCTTTCATCTGTTTTAATTAAAGTCAAATTTAGAAAATTTAATTTTCCTTCAGTTTCAATTTCAACTGTAAACTGTAATTTTGGGTGTAAACTATTGAAAGCATTAAGAAGAATGTTAACATTATTTGTATGTACACTAAGTACTGAATCATCAACATATCTTGCATAGAAATAAATATTAAAATCAATTTTTTGACAAATCTACAGGGTTTCTTATAAATAATTTAAGATTTCTTTGAATCGAGTTTACATACTTTTACCTCAATTTTAATCCAAGAAATCTTTCCTTTTTTTTTATCAAAACATTTTTGTAAAAAAGAATATATTGAATTTAGTTAATTTATAAATGCTTCTGAATATTTTTTTTTGTTTTCTTTTCCTACTTGGAAAATTTAATAATCTAAATAGATTGGTATCAGAATCACCTACAAATTCAATATATACTAAAAGTTTTGATTAGACTGATGAATCTGTTAAAAGAAATTAGCTTTGCTGCTTTTTTAAAATTTTAACAAAAATGGACATCCTGGCAACCAAAGCGATAATTTTTCAAATAAAATGATAAAGTTTCTACCAAGGAGATTAATTTTCTACCATAAAAGATGAATTTTCAACTAAAATTATGAATCTTCAACCAAAAAAAATTAATTTTTAACAAATTATTCGAATTTTCCTAACCAAACAAGATGAATTCTCAACGACAAATGTAAAAGTAAATATTAGAACCAAAACAGATTTTAATTTAAAAAAAAAAGTTCAATTCATTCGAAAAGGCGAGTTCTCAACGAAATAGTTTATTGTTTATCCAAACTGTTGAATTTCCAAGACAAAAAGATAAATGTTCCACAACACAGTTGAATTTTTAAACAATACATATTAATTTCTTATGAAAAAGTTAATTTTAAACCAAATAGTTGAATTGGAACCCAAGAAGACGAATTTTTAACTAAGAAGATTAATATTTTACCCAAAAATTCGAACTCTCCACTAAAATGAAGAAACTTCAACAACAAAAAAATGAATTTTTAACAAATTAGTTCAACCTTTAAACAATTAGTTGAATTTTTCTAAGCAAACAAGACGAATTCTCAACAGCAAATGTAATTGTTAATATTATAACCAAAAGAGATTTTAATTTAAAATAAAAAAGTCGAATTTATCCCAAAAAAGGTGACTTTTCAACAAAATAGTTTATTTTACAACCTAACTGTTCAATTTTTAATCCAAAAAGACAAATTTTTTACAAAAATATGGAATTTCTAACCAGTAAGTATGACTTTTTTCAGCAAGTTTATTTTTTAACCAAATAGTTGAGTTTTTCTACCATATACTTAAATGTTCAAACCAAAAGGACGATTTTGTAATAAAATAGGTACATTTCAAACCAAAGAGATGAATTTTAAACTAAAATTTTGAATTTTCAACCAAGGAGATTAATTTTCTACCAAAAATTACGAATTTTCAACTAATATGATGAATCTTAAAAAAAAATTTAACAAAAGCAGTTCAACTTTTAATACAATTTTCAACCAAATTGTTAATTTTTCAAGCCAAAAAGACAAATTTTCTATAAATTAGTTGAATTTTTAACCAGTAAATATGATTTTTTTTTGAAAGAGTTTATTTTTAACCAAATAGTTGAATTTTTTACCAAAATATTATAAAATAATAATACAGTTGCACACATTATAAATTATATACATTTAACATACATAAGATTAGACATTAACATTATAATATAAGCTGAAACAAAAAAACTCCTATCAGAAGAAAAAAACGCTGGCGAGAGTCGAACACGTATCTCCGGGGAAGCAGAACGGTGACTTTTTCCTATGGTAAAACAAATGATGAGGTTTAGGAATTTTATCGACCTCATGAATCTCGGCGCGTCTGAATTTTTGCAAAGCACTATTCAATCATTTTTCTTCTCATTGCACATTCCTATTGACAATGGTAATTTTTCTAACCTATTTTGCAGCTAATGTTAATCAAGCTGCTAATTATTGCAGTTATGTTTTTACTATTTATTTCGGAAATATCTCTTTTTCTAACTTCAATGTTTTATCCAAAATATCAGTCTTTGCAACTTTCAATCGCAATTTTTAAGTTTAAGTTTAACTCCTTTTCCCTAGCTGCTCGTGGGAACAACAATGACAACACCAAGCATAGTTGTAGTAAGTGCGGTTCAAAACAATCGAACGCGCAGGGCTCTCGATAATGGGTCGGACAACAATGCCGACTACCCTACAGTTGGGGGAGCCAATCAAGACGGAGTCAATGCGATTAACCGGCGGAATCTTGTTACTTTTAAGTGGACGGATCAACTCAGCGACGGCCTGCTGGAGTGCTACGATGCCAGTATGGTCCCTGAACGAGAAGGTTACATGGCACGACTGCATGCTCTGTGGTGCGAGAAACACCCAGAGCTCCCAGACTTTTCGCAACAACGTCTGCGAAATCTTGCCGAGAACCTCCGGAAAAAAGGTTATATAAGCGGAGTGCCTACTCAACCGGATCCAGAAAAAGCCTGCAACAAAGAAAGGGAGGCGACACTGAGAACAACCGCGAACAGGCATACAATAGAGGAAGAACGATGCTTCAGGACCCGGAGAAACATCAACATTCAGGTTTCTCCCAAGCCCAAAGACCAAACTGAATTGGATGATGAACTTCGTGGAGATTTTTCCGAAGAATCCGACCTCTGGACTATCAGTTGTGGTGTGCACAATGCAGCGAGAACTTTGGCAGATGCAAGCCGTAAAACCAAACCAACGGTTGATCATAAGCCCAAAAGAAGAATGCATCAACTCAGCACAAAGATAGGCTGAGCTAGACAGTACGCTTCCCGCATTTAGTGTGTGATTGACTACATAACATTTGGCAGGACTTTCACTGCCAAGGTTCGACGGTTCGCGCGCGAACTGCGGATCCATCATCACACAATCAACAAATCAAAGCTAATGACCATCAGACAGCATATTGTTGACAGAATACGAATACTATCTAACGCTAGGAGAAGTCTAGAGCGGAGAGAGACGTGGGCCTGAGAAAATCAAAAATTTCCATCTGATCCATCTAAACTCTTCCAAGACCCTCCAATTGTTGTCGACCATCCACCCAAACCAGCGGAGGTCGAAGCATTTTGGAGAGAAGTCTATGAGGTCCAGCATCCACTTCAAGAAGACTCAAAGAGCATAAATAGCTTCAAGGAGCTGTGCAATGCCCTCGTAACACCTGAGGAAGAATGCTCACCGATCACTACCGAGGAGGTGAAAAACGTATTAAGTGGCATGAAGAACTTTCCAGAGGGTATCAAGACCTTCTGGTGGAAGAAGTTTCCTTCAACCCACCAGCATCTGGCCCGAATTTGACCTCATATGGAAAGTCGGAAGAGCCTATTCCGGAGTGGTTGGTGGAAGAGCGGACAGTGCTCCTGCCGAAGACGGGCAACTTAGCTGACCATAAGAATTACTGGCCGATAACTTGTCTGAACACACTATATAAGATTTTCACAGCCATCCTAAATGATAGGATTCTTCGGACAATTGAATCTTTGTGGCGAGAGATGTATGAACAACGTGGCTTGAAGAAAGGCGTGGCAGGATGTCGGGAGAACCTGCTCAACGATGGATGTGTCTGTAAAGACGCAGCATCCTATCAACGATTTCGATCGATGGCCTGGATAGATTACCGAAAAGCTTTTGACTCAACCTCCCATAGACTTATCATCTGTCTGTTGGAAAGCTTAAAGGTTCATCCACACATCGTGAGATGCATAGAGAGATTAATGCCGAATTGGAAAACCAGATTTACTATCTTATCTGGAAAACGTCGTGTGATCACTAACGTTATCACCTTACAGAGAGGTGTGTTTCAGGGCGACACCATGAGCCCTCTCCTCTTTTGCCTCACATTATTGCCACTATCTCTCGCACTTCGCCATTCCGAAGGGTACCTCCGCGGCAAAGCTGGGAACCAAAAGCATAAAAAGTAACTCATGTATTTTACATGGACGATCTTAAAATCTATGCTAGAAATCAAGAGAAACTACATCTAGCTCTAAAAATTGTCAAAAAGTACACTCAAGAGATTGGAATGGAGTTCGGGTTAGAGAAATGCGCCAAGGTTAATTTGAAGAAAGGAACACTTAGCGGCATCCCCAAAGATCCTGACCTCGTTGACAGAAGCGCTATACGACACCTTTGCGCTGGAGAGACCTATACAAATCTGGGCGTGCCACAAAGCCGCATTCAGGACGTAACATCTATAAAGGATACTCTCCGATTCAGATACAAACGTCTCCTCCAACAAACATGCTCACCGTCCCAGTAGTACTCTATTCATTTGGAGTAGTTCCATGGATGAAGGACGAGCTCAGATCCCTCGATATCGCGTCCCGAAAGATTATGCACGTGAACAAAAGCATGCACCTTAAGTCATCCGTTCCACGAATTTACATCTCACGCCGTCAAGGTGGTCGTGGAATACTGAATCTTGAATGTCTTCACAACAGGATTATTCTGGGTACAGCACATATTGTTGCAAATGGACAAGATCCTTTTCTTAAAATGGTCAGAAAACACGAAGAAGTAGGCAAAGGGGCGTTTCTTTACAAAGCAGCAAAAGAGGCCGCTGGTACACTCGGCCTTGACTCCTGAAGGCCGGGATTAAGAAAGCACAGGAGAAAAAGTTCCGCGAAGAGCTACTCGACAAGAAGATGCACGGCATCTTCCACAGAAATGTGGAAGATCAGTCGATGTCGTATGAGCTGACGTTTGCTTTCCTTAGATCACCCGAATTGAAGTCGGGCACAGAGGGCTTCATTTCGGCATGTCAAGATGGTGTCATTTCCACTCTAGCATACCGTCGCCACATTTTGAGCCAAGATATTCCCGATGATAGCTGCAGAGCGTGTCATGAACACCCCGAGCATCTAGGACACATACTATCTAGTTGTCCAGCTCATGCGGGAACAACCTACATCCAAAGGCACAATGCGGCACTGAGAGTGCTTTATCACCATCTCTGTCACTCTTACGGCATTAGCCCAAATACCTCTCCGCTGAACGCCCCTAGAGAAATAGAGTCAATTGTCGAGAATGAGAAGTGCCGCATATATTGGAACTTCATATTCTCGACAATTGTTTCTGTTGCGCACTGGAGGCCTGACATGGTTCTTCTTGACTTCGAGCAACGAACCCTGTACGTTATCGAATTTTCGGCACCAGCGGACAAAAACGCCACAGCGAAGGAGAAAGAAAAGGAAGAAAGGTATAAAGACTTTATAAGGGAGTTGCGACGGTTATACCCGGAATATTCTGTTAACCTAATCGTCCTGATCATCGGCGCTCTTGGAGGTGCCAAGGTTTCACTTATTAATAGCCTGAAAAGCATCCCTGCGTGTCAACAAAATGCTGAAACACTTGCAGGGAGAATGCAGAAGGCAGTCGTCCTCGGGTCTCTCCGTGTCCTCAGGGTGCACGAGACTTTTGCCGGATCATCGTATTGAATTCGCGCAGACTGTAACCACGCATCTCATGGTCGTGAGACGTGGTTATGGCTGAAATTTGACCGCGATTTCGCTGGGAACGGGTGCAATTTTTCAGATTAGCACCCGCTCTCGGCGACATCCTGCGGTTGTGCTCATGACGAACTTTTAAATATATATATATAATTAAAAACAAAGTTAAACAACCACCGCAGGGTACCACTAAGAGCAACTGCCATCTTGAAAAAATGTCAATGGCCCCCAGTAGAACCGCGGTAAAATACACCTATGGCCACGTCTCACATCCGTGAGATGGGTGGTCACAGGGCACGACGAAATCACAACGACAGGCCGGCGAAACCCTCGTGTGTCTTGAGGACACGAAGCGACCCAAGGATGACAGCTTTCTGCATCCATCTCGCAAGAGCCTTGGCATATGTTTGGCACGCGGGTATGGCTTTAAGGTTACGAACCAGCGATAATTTCACACCTCCGAGAGCACCTATCACAAGGACAATTACTCGTACCGAATATTTTGGGTACAGTCGACGCAGCTCTCTTTTAAGGTCTTGATATCTCTCATCTTTTTCTTTCTCCTTTGCAGTGATGTTGTATTCGGATGGAGCCGAGAATTCGATCACGAATATAGTTCGTTTCTCGAAGTCTTGGAGAACAATGTCAGGCCTCGAGTGCGCAACGGAGACTGCTGCCCGAAAATCGTAGTTCCAGAAAATCTGGCACTTCTCGTTTCGGACAATTGACTCTATTTCCCTTGGAGCGTTCGGCAGGGCAGGTTCGCGACCAACACCGTAAGAGCGACAAAGGTGGTAATAAAGTACTCTCAGGGCCGCATTATGTCTATAGATATACGTTGTTCCTGCGTGGGTCGGACACCCCGATAGTATATGTTCTAGGTACTCAGCGTGTGCATGACACGCTCTGCACCTATCACTGGGAACTTCTTGACATAAAATGCGGGCGCGGTACGCTAAGGTGGAGATTACACCGTCCTGGCATGCGAAAATAAAGCCCTCTGTACCTGAATTGAGCCCTGATGATTTGAGGAAAGCAAAAGTTTGCTCCTTCGACAAGGACTGTTTTTCTACATTTCTGTGAAAGTTTCCGTGCATTTGCTTGTCGAGTAGCTCTTGGTGAAATTTTCCAACCTCTGCTTTCTTTACTTCGGCTTTTAGACGTGAAGCATCTAGATGGAGTAATGCACTTTCCTCACTTCTGATGTTAAAATTCAGGCCAAGGGTCTCGGCAGCTTGCTCCGCGGCTTTGTAAAGGAACGCCCCTTCGCCAATCATCTCGTGGTTTCTGACCATCTTTAGGAGAGGATCTCTGCCATTCGCAACGATGTAAGCTGTACTCAAAACAATTCGGTTATGAAGACACTGGAGATTCAGAAGTCCGCGTCCGCCTTGCTGGCGTGAAATGTATAATCGCGGAACTGACGAATTGATATGCAAGCTTTTATGCATATGCATGATCTTACGCGTGGTGACATCAAGGGCCTTAAGCTCGTTCTTCGTCCATTGAACCACCCCAAACGAGTAGAGTAGAACCGGGACGGCAAGCATGTTAGTCGCAGATACCTTGTTCAACGCCGACAGATTGGAAGACCAAATCTGTCGAAGAAGATGCTTGTATCTGCTTCGGAGAGACTCCTTCACTGATGTTACGTCCTGAATGCGGCTTTGAGGCACGCCCAGGTATGTATAGGTCTCTCCAGTGTCAAGATGTCTAATAACACTTATATCCACAAGCTCAGGGTCCTTGGGAACGCCAGTAATCTTTCCTTTCTTCAAATGAATTTTGGCACACTTGTCCAAACCAAAGTCCATCCCAATCTCTCCTGTGTAGTTCTTGACGATATTTAAAGCAGTTTGAAGTCTGCTTTTACCAGCGGCATAGATCTTCAGGTCATCCATATAGAATACATGAGTGACCTTATGCTCACGCTGATTAGTGTCGCCACAGAGGTATCCAGGAGAATTTCGTAGTGCAAGAGATAGAGGCAAAAGTGTGATGCAAAAAAGCAAAGGGCTCATACTATCCCCTTGAAAGACGCCCCTCTGGAAGGTGACGTTGTTCGTCGTCAGACGATAATTCCTAGATGAGATGGTAAATCTAGTTTTCCAAAGAGGCATCAATCTCTCTATGCATCTCACTATGTGTGGATGTACCTTCAAGCTTTCCAACAGACAGATGATAAGTCTATGAGAGGTTGAATCAAAAGCTTTCCGGTAGTCAATCCAGGCCATTGACAGGACGCGCTGATGGACTGTAGCGTCTTTACAGACACACCTGTCAATCAGCAGGTTCTCTCGACAGCCTGCTACACCTTTTTTCGAGCCACGTTGTTCGTACATCTCTCGCCATACAGGCTCAATTCGTCGAACAATCCTGTTGTTTAGGATAGCTGTAAAAATCTTATACAGTGTGTTCAAACAAGTTATTGGCCTGTAATTCTCTGGTTTGGACAAGTCGCCTTTTTTCGGTAGGAGTATAGTGCGTCCTAACACTAGCCACTGCGGAATGGGCATCTCCGACTTTAAATATGAGGTGAATATGCGGGCCAAATGTTGGTGTGTAGAAGTAAACTTCTTCCACCAAAAGTTCTTGATACAATCTGGTCCAGCACCGGAAAAGTTCTTCGTTCCTCTAAGTGCTTTTTTCACCTCTTCGGCAGTGACTGATGGGCACTCCTCCTCAGATTTTATGAGGCTGTCGCAAAACTCCTTGAAGCGGATGATATTGTCAGTATCTTCCTTCAACTCTAGTGTTTTCGGGATCTTGTACACCTCTCTCCAAAAAGTCTCTACCTCCTTGGGCTTGGGAGGATTTTTTACAAAAACAGGGGGATCACTGAAGAGGCGCGATGGGTCAGCGAGAAACTGTTGATTCTCTCTGATCCATCTCTCCCTCTTCTGTATCCTCCTCCTTGCGTCAGATAACAGCCTTATTTTGTCAACAATATG
>CAKNXH010057810.1:0-24274 GCA_932178445.1 Andricus quercusramuli
AATGATATTTGAAATTACAAGCAACTTACCTTCAAAAACAGCAGCAATTTGATTATTATTTGCAATTTCTTCAATTTTTTTAGAAACCTCTTCCTTCGTCCACAAACAAACGTCATTAAAGTTTTCGCCAGGAATTTACATTTTAAATCCTAGAAAAAATATGGAAAATACTTATAGCACTTTAATCAGGTTTGTAAGTTATTTATGCTCAACTTACGTGACAAAGTATTAAAAGATTAAACATATTATAAATATGTAAAATAAAATATACCAGCATAACCTTAAAAGCTGACATGGAATTGTAATACGTTTGCTACATGTGAAAACCATTACAAATTTAATTAGGATGACCTACCTACGCCATGGCAAAGGTTAGGACGCTCAGTCACTCATGTGCAGCATTACAGTTGGCACGATGCGCGAATTTCAAATTCTCCTTGCACAACATATTTTTACTGTTTTTTCAATAAGAATTACTGAATTAACAGTTATTTTCCAAATCTGTTCACTTTCGTACTTTTTTACTAATTCCCAGTAAACTCCACTGACAAATAAGTAAATGTTACTGTCTTACCAGTTATCACAAAATGCACTGTTTCAATCAGTGGTATTTTTACTGTTTCCAATTTAGGGAGATACTTTCCAACCGCCTCTACGCCTCTGAAATGTGGTAGGCAGCTGTCCTCATAGTATGAAATGATGTGGCTGCACATTTAGAACCCGAAAATGCAAAAAAAAACGAAAATCGATAAAAATGGACAACTGCCCCTTTAACATTCACCGATTCAAATACATACCTCAAATTCAAATATTCTGCCACAAAAATTGTTCATAACAATGTTTATTGTTAGCTTTTCAAATATTGATGTGCTTAGCAGTCATTCGTTCAATAGTTTGAAAGATTTTCAAGGCAAGACTTATTTTTTTAAGCGAAAGGGCCAAAATTTCGAATTTATTTACTTAATTTGTTTATAAAAATTGGAACTGTTATATTTCACCAAATATTATCAAAGATTTATAATTAAAAACAAATACTTGCAGCCGTTCCAGCCATTGATACAAATTATAATTTTGAAAAACCTTAAATTTAAATATTTTGCTAAGACATTAATACGAAGCACTTTTAGCAAAAAGAAAAAAAAAATGTACCGATAATAAGACTATTTAACAATTTGTTCATCAAATTTTTGTATAACAATTATAAAGAATAATGAACAAATTATTTGTATTCTGTGAGTCCCCAAACATTCATTTAAGACAATATAGAGTGTATCTAAGCAGTTACTAAAGCGAAAAAAATTGTTATATAAAAAATTTCAGTTCTTCCATACTTTGAGTAGAAAAATGATTAATGAACAAATAGAGAAGACAAAATTTATGACCACGAAGCTTTTCAGAATTAAATGCACTTTAATTTGAAAAAAAAAAAAATGAAAATTGGACAAAAATCGAAGACTATGGAACGAACAAAGTGCATTTCCACCCACTGTTCACCGTCTTGTGTATCTCCACGCGTACTAGCGACCCTAGCGTCTGAAGTGTCAGTTGCCGTCCCCATACACAATGTCCTTCGACGACTGATCGGAAAAGCTAAAATTTGAATATTCACTCCGTACCAGAAGAGTATCATCTAAATAAAATTGCAAAGTCTTAAAAAAGTACAGAATATAGAATAAATGGCTAATATAATTCACATGATGACATTCCCATGTTTTAGATTAGTATTCCACAGCTTTAACTTGTTAAATGATACTTTCTCCCCTTGTTCATCATTTATCAATTTTATGACTTTCAAAATTTTTCTATCCACCATGTACTGTTTTCCCCAATATACTTTAATCAACTTAATTTGTCATCAATAGTGGCCTGTTCGCCCAAAGTTTTTTTTAAAGTAACATAGGTCGTAATTTCAGTTTTTTTTTATTCCGAAACCTTAGCACTTGATTCCAGAAGTTTTTTTCAATGCACTAAAGATGAGTTCGATCGTTGCAAGTCTTTAAATACGTTTTGGTGGTTGAATTTTCAACCCAATTACAATTCTTGAGCAGCAAATATCTCAAAATTATTTGCATTTTTCATAGATCAGGGTCGATTAAAATTTATCAACAGTAAAATTTCACTTAAATAATCTCTTGTGTGGGCATGTATCGCACAGAAAAAACTGAGGGATCAGTAATGTTGCGGCTCAAGTAAAACTTGGGATCAGTTAGAACTTAGGCTCTAAAGGAACTCTTATTAAGGGTTCCTTTTTAGTTCTTTCATATCCGATAGATGGCCATCGGCGGATGTCGACGTTTTCAACTGCGCATGTGCCGAATAGCGCGGACCCATTTAAAATCAATAAATACTATGAATAGTTATACAGATAAATATTAACAAAAATTTTTTATTTTTCTTAAAAACAAATTAAATTGAATTATGGAAATACCTAGCTTCTTGAAAGAATTTAATATTAACTTAATATTGCAATGTACATTATATCATTTAAAATAGTCTCACGCTTCCTGTGCATGCGCAGTGGAAGACATCGGATTTTCAACATAACCTTAAAAACTGTCACATTTCAGGTGCGATATCTTCCTTTCAAGAAAGACTAATGTCTATGATTTTAATTTCTTCATTAAATTTTTCCCAGAGCAATATTATCTAATTCGAATCATAAAGCAAAATGTGCATCATTAACTTGTAAAATCTTTGAAGTGAGTCAAGGCAGAAGTCACTAAAAGGCTCTATTAGAAACATTTGAATCCATACTTTGGGTTCGTTTAGAAACCATTTATCATTTTGGGTTCCTTTTCAGCAAGAGAGGTTCCTTTTTGTTGCAGCTACTTTGGAACCCAAAATTGGTTCTAATAGAAACCCCAGTTTTTTCTGTGTCGCATAAGAGAAAATATTACAAAAGAAAAGGGATCAAATGAAGCTAGAAAGAAGAAGACAAACTTTACTTGATTTTCTTTTTAACACATTATCAGTTTGCGATATCAAAAAATTTGCCATCCCTGAAGGAGCTGGGGAACGATTACCATTCTTTTTCCCACATTTCGTTTTTTAGATGTCACATTCTACCATTTTTTTAAATTCATAAGCAATTTTTATATTCTGCTCTCAGTAAAATTCGAAAAAAAAATAGTTTTGAAATGATAAACACAGAATAAGGAATGGAAGAGAAAAGAATCATTATCGTGCCCCTAAATGTCTACATTTTCCTACTCTTTTCTTTCCTTCAACCTGAGCATTCTTTTCAGTTTTTCAATTATTGAAATAAAGGACACATAACCTAAACAATAGAATAAAAATGTTTGTTGGTAAATTGACCATCGTCTGTGGCATTGACAATATTTGCATTTGCAATGTTTTTTTTAATTTATATAACATAAAATCGACAGCCCAGAAGTTAAAGGTTCCAGAAAATTGTTCATACGCGAGCTAAAAAAATCTCTAGAACATTCCTGTTTTAGACATTCCATTGCATCCATTGAAGAAGGGGAATTTTCTCAAATTTTCACCACTCTATCAATTAGGCCATTGTTGGAGCATGAGAGCTTTAATCTACGACCTAAAAAGCTAGCTGAAATGAGCTCGATGAGTACACGTAAAAGCCATGTCAAAACGCGTGGATATTTCATGCCCTGTGGCACTGTTGATACACGCATTAGGTAGTCCTACATAAAGCCAGACCTTCATCAAAAAGTTACAGAGAAAGAAAACAATGCTAACGATGAAATTTTAATAAGAGGCGGTCCGTCACTTTGCCTGTCTCATGTTTCAAAGTAAGATACAAATGCATTTTAAGTATAAGCATACACCTTCAAAAAGTTGGATCACAATTGGGAACTTATTTTCCTCGCGTTGTGTTGGCCACTTGGACGTTTTAAATGACAGTGGGCGTTCCGAAGAATCTTGTTCATTATAATTTCTGTTTTGATCATGAACAAATTCTAAAAATCGTACCAGTAATAACTATAGCATACACTAAAAGGAGAGCTACTCCAAATATAACTCTCTTAAACTTAACCAATGAAATTGTCAATGGTTGAATCAGTATTTTCACGTATGACTGTTTAACTAGTGGTTTTGTGCTTTGGACTGTTTAAACCAGTAGGTAAATAAACTAAAGCTATTACTGAAGTACGCCAGGGACGTCAATACGATAGATTCAACCAGTAGTGTAGCGTTCACGGAGCCAAGCCACAAACCTCCGGTCGCCGGCACGAATCACGTCGTTGCATTTCGCGAGTTCATGTGTTAGGGGTCTTCCATAAACCCTCGGTTGTAATATTTTTGGACTTATTATTGTTTCAAATGAAATTTTTTTTTTATTTCCTGGCCATGTGTTTTATTTATTTTTTCTAACAGCTAAGTGTAAAGCTACGTGGCTCGGACTCGGAACCCCACTTTCCGCCATGTAGACCAACGTGGCCTTCCGTCGAACCCCCTCTCCCCCCTACAGAAACCACGTGGTTTATGGAAAGCTCCTTACTTAAAAATGTTGAAAAACATTCTGCAGTAGTGCCTTTGCTTACAGAAATATTTTGGGCCCGGCCGCAAAAAGGGGATCTTTCGCTTGGAAATGGCGAGGCTTGGGTTCAAACTACGCGTTAACAAAATGACGGGCCTTTTCAAACTCAGGCGAAATATGTATACGAGGAGTTGACAATTCGTGAAGTTTGGCGTACACTTGTAATAAAAATCGCCTGAAATTTCTTAAGTCACTTCAATTCACTTAAGTTCACTTAATGTCACGTGAATTCACCTAAAGTCACTTGAAATAATCTGAATTCATTTGAAGTCATTTGAAGCCACTTGAATTCTCCTGAAGTCACTTGAAATCTCCTAAAATATTTGAAGTCTTTTGTATTCACAGGAAAGTCACGTGCAGTCGTTTGAAATCATCTAAATTCATTTGAAGTCGCCTTGAAATCTTTAAATCTTCAAATCTTCTGAAATATCTTCAGTCATTTGAATCAGACTGAAGTCGCGCGAAATCTTTTGAAATCACTTGAATTCAATTGAAGTCACTTGAGTTTTCCTAAAGTCACTGGAAATCTTCTGAAGTATCTGTAATCATCTGAATCCGCATGAAGTCACTTGAAGTCATTTGAATTCAACCGAAGTTACTTGAAATTTCCTGAAGTCAGTGAAATCTGTGAAATCTTCTGAAGTAATTGAAATATCCTCAAGTATCTTGAAGACAGAAGTAGGTGTACACCCGATCGGTCGAGTTTCCAACCCCTCGAATGCATATTATATCTCATTATTGCACCTTGGTCCTCACTTTTTGTAGTGAGAGCTGTTTTGAAGATAATACATAGACTAGTACAAGCGCGACGAATTGTAAGTCATATCTATAATCTGATGGACGACAATGCGTACGGCTGTCTGCTGCGTGGACAAGTGAAACCTTACTGATTCCACCATTCATGGGTTCCACTAAGTGAACCAGTGAGATATCACTGGGAGATAATTTAAAAAAACGAAAAAATTTAATGCCAAACGGCCGAGAGCTCACGACAATTCTATTTCCGTAATTCAAGTACTCAAGAAAATTTCAGAGTGTTTAGTTTTTTTAGTGAACAGCAAAAAAAAAACTCGTTAACTGGCTTGATTAATCCAGACGAATAGATACTCGGGGTCTTTGGGGTCGCTGATTACGAATATGCAGTCAAAAATTCGAAATTCAAAATGGCGGACTCAATATGCCAGCGAAGATTTTGAAAAATATATGGAATCGACTAAAAATATTTACTCGGGGGTGTTTGGGATCGCTGATTACTTATAAGTATTCGAAAATTCAAAATTCAAAATGACGGACACAAAATGGCGATGAAGATTTTAACAAATATATGGAATCGACTAAAAATAATTAGTCGGGGGTTTTTGGGGTCGCTGATTACGTATAAGCAGTAAAAAATTAAAAATTCAAAGTAGCAGACTCTATATGGCGGCAAAGATTTTGAAAAGTATATGGAAGCGACTAAAAATAGTTTCTCGCCGTTGTTTGGGGGTCACTGATTACGAATATATGCAGTCAAAAATTCAAAATTCAAAATGGCGGACTCAATATGACAGAAAATATTTTGAAAAATATATGGAATCGACTAAAAATAGTTACTCGGGAGTTTTTGGGGTCGCTGATTGCGAATATCCAGTGAGAAAATCCAAAATTCAAAATAACAGACTCAATATGGCGGCGAATATTTTGAAGAATATATGGAATCGACTAAAAATAGTTACTCCGGGGTTTGTGGGATCGCTGATTACGAACATATGCAGTCAAAAATTCAAAATTCAAAATGGCGTCAAAGATGTTGAAAAGTCTATGGAATTGGCTAAAAATAGTTGCTGGCCGTTGTTTTAGGGTCGCTGATTACGAATATATGGAGTCAAAAATTCAAAATTCAAAATGACGGCAAAGCTATTGAAAATTCTGTGCAATTGGATGAAAATAGTTGCTCGCCGTTTTTCGAGGTCGCTAATCAGTGATGCCAATACTGGCGCTTTTTGCTACTGCTCTTGCGTTCGGGCCACGCACTGGTCGGCCGAAGTTGGCACGCAATTCAAAATTGGAATTAAAAACACTTCTTGTAATGAAAATAAATCATTCTGGAAAAGTGCACAAGAATGTGTGTAAATTGTACAACTTCTGATTTTAGGCCAGAAAAAAATGTATCACACATATATTTTTTAAATGACAGTTTATTTTCTTTGACTTCCAAAGAATAACTGATATTTCACGAAACATTTCATTTCAGAAGTCTAAAATCAGAAGTTGTACAACTTCTAAACATTCTGGTGCATTTTTCAATAATTATCTATTTGAATCACAAGAATTGTTTTTAATTCCAATTTTGAATCGCGCGCCAACTGCGGCCAACCAGTGCGAGGCCCGAACGCAAGCGCATGAGCAAAAGGCGCCCGCATTGGAATCACTGTCGCTAATCACGAATATTCAGTCAAAAATTCTAAATTCAAATTGGCAGACTCAATATAGCGGCAAAGATTTTAATCTGTCGCCGGATTTTGCTAAAAGTGGTTACTCGGGGGTTTTTGGGGTCGCTGATTATTAATATGTAGTCACAAAAATCAAAATTCACACTCTTAGAAAATGTGGTGCTGGATTATTATTGTAAGTCCCCATGTCTCTCGCAAAATGTTGCTGGATTCATTATTATTAATAATATTAGGTACTTTACAATAAATAAATAAAAAAAATATAATGTTATGTAATAAATTACTGATAAAAATGAAAATAAAATAAATAAATACTTTACAATAATTAAGATTTGTAAAAATATTAAAACTGTTCAGATTTTCTTTATATTGGGTGGAAGAGTGAATTGAATTTTCTTTTGCAAGTAAAAACGGGCAAAATGGGGAATATCAGGCTTAAAGTATACATCATAGTGAACAAAGTGGCACCTCATTTTTCTCATTTGGGGGTGAAGTTTCGGAGTGGACAGAATCGAAAGCTCGTACTTGTGAAAGGCATCAATTGACAAATAGATGCATTATGCATACTATATACTTCTGTATAATTTTTTACAGATATTGCAGTCATTTCGTAACCTTTCAAGACATATTTAACCAAGAATTTATTTAAACGAATTCATATTAAGAAATAATTTGAAAATATATTACTTTTTGCATTATATCGCACATTATTGATTTTGCATGATTTCCCATGATCAACACAACACGGATTGATATTAACAATGTGAGAATATAATATAATATGAATATATAATATATATATAATATATATATAATATATATATATATATTATGAGAATATATAATATGAGAATATATATAATAAATATGTGAGAATCATGTTCTAAGTACTTTGAACTATATACAAAACAATAAATAGTAGCCTGTCTTCAAACTCCATACTTTTGTTTTGGCCAAAATTTCGGTCGCCTGGCCCATAGTGCGGACCGTGTGAAAAAAAATGTCAAACCGTTTTTATTAAATTTGTGCTATATTACCTCATAACTTGTAAGTTATTTGTTATCAAACTTTTCTGCTATTGATTCAGGAATGAGTCAGCTCGAAAGCGTATTTTTGTTTTTCGTTTTAATTGTGAATTCGATTTTACAGAATGTTTTTTTCCTCTCCTGTAAAATTGCCATGTTTTCCCTTACCTCCTTATGATCTGCCACCCTTCAAATGATCTTCAGTTGAATATAACACAATATTCGCTCACTCCGAACGTAATCATTTAGGGCCGCATTAACCATATCTGTTGGATTTAAACGCATGCTGACAGGTGACGCAATCAACGCGCTGAGGGTAATGCCCGCTTGGCAGCTA
This sequence comes from Andricus quercusramuli, assembly GCA_932178445.1. Taxonomy (NCBI): domain Eukaryota; kingdom Metazoa; phylum Arthropoda; class Insecta; order Hymenoptera; family Cynipidae; genus Andricus; species Andricus quercusramuli. The sequence continues at coordinate 8,314 of CAKNXH010057810.1, forward strand.
CGCTATTGCTGGAATAACATCTTCAGTTTTAACAAATAGATACCTCAGACAGTCAAGTTTGACACCACTGAGGAGCTGCCAGTCAATTCTTTTCTTACTTTTCATAATTGACAATGGGTTTCAAGTGTACCGAAAAAAAGTTTTTTTCACTTGAATTTTTGACACTTGTAGCAATAAATTGGTGCAAAAATGCACTAGCAGCTATTGGCCAGTCAACAAGTTTCGTTTCTTTGCTCAAGAAAACTACAAATTCTGGTATTTTCATAAGTACTGAAATGGCGTTAATTATTATAAAATTGTTATGAGCCCCTAGGCGGAACAATAAATTACACTGATAGTGCCAGTTCTAATCTGCATTCTTCCAGTATGAACTTCTAATCCTGCTTGAATTCCATTATTCGTATAAATTCATTGTGGGTCCACTTATCAACATAAGCCCATATATTGCTGAATTATCGATCGAAGAAGATCAACCTTAGTCCGCCTAATATCCATTGCCAGTGTCATTCATCACAGTACCTTCGGCAAACCACTTCAACCTAATCTTCCTCTCTTGTAGCTAGCTCTCTTCCTACTAGATTGCCAATTTTAGTAATCCACTCTGAACCAACATTGCCCTGAAATATAATACTATTTGACATGCCTAACTACCTCTAGTACCAATATTGATTTTGAAAATGATACCCACACATCACCATTAGGCTACCTCAACGTAATTCTGCTTCAGTGGTTTAGTATGATGAAGAGGAGCATTTTTAGTTTTAGATGCCTCAATATCCTGTCAAGGTGAAGATTATATTTGTAGAATGAATTCGTAAGAAAAAATTCCAGAACGAATTTAAGTCCAGTTATTCATCAAGTGTAGGATAGATATTGTGGTGAATGCCTTTATAATAAAGTTTTATAACCATCAAAGACCTTTAGACAGCCCCAGTATATCTTGAAGACATTTTTGTTGCACGAAATAGATTGGATATAAACGCTACAGATAGTTGACAACTATAGATCGAAAGTCACGAATCTGGTTTCTGAATAATAAGGAGCATTTGTCAAACTATTGAACGCATTTTTTGGGAGATTCATAAAAATAATTTAAAATATTTTATACCAGCTTCTTGACAACCAAATTGAAATATTGTAGAATGTTGCAACATATCAAACAAAAACTTATTTAATTTGACACGCCCTAACTAATATTTATTAGAGAAGGCGCATTTGTCCGTAGACTTTCATAATTTCCTCTTCTTCTGGAATATTGCAACCCGACCTGACCCAAAAAAACTCGGTATCTCAAACCGGCCGAAAGTTTGATTTAAAAATGTCTTAAAATTTATGGTAACTTTACCAAAAAATTCTGGACATTTTTGAAGCGTAAACTGCGGGGATTCGCGCCTGAGTCTATAGTGAAACCATGGCTCGAAAGTGTAACGCAAGCCTCTGACACGCGCGCTGTGTCATGTTACACAGCCCGGAGGCTTGCTTCTCTTCACCCACCAAAATTTGATGTTTTTTCAAACAGCTTCTAATGAAACACTACAAACATACTGCCTTTCATTCATGCTCATAAAACGGGTACTTTTATTACCTCTCATTAAATAATCGAAAGAAAATGTACTGTTTATTATTATAAAAACAAGTGTACTTGATCAACATATTGGAAAATAGATGTCTCGAAACTTTTGCACGGCGTTACATATATGTATGTATACCAGTAAGCCATCGGGGTAGGCGTGACACTACCCGATTCGGGTAGTGTTTCTAGGTGAATAGTTTCTTGTAGTAAAGAACTATAAGTGTGTGCTCACCACACCCACGACGCCAACAGCACGCGATAGTATTATTCCTGAATGGTCACCCATCAAAGTACTAACCGCGTCCAACACTGCTTAACGTCAGTGATCTAACGAGAACTGTTTTTTTCAGCGTGGTATGGCCGTTGGCGATATAACATATAAAAGAAATTAAATTTGTATACTCCTACATGTACGTGCGATATTATTTGCTTTATGTAAGATTTCAAATTCAGATAATGTTTAGTAAAAATGTTTACACATAAATCTGCATCATTGAAATCCAAAAGAAAAGAAAACTTCGGAAGTTGACCAAGTTAATCGGTCAATAAAGCGACTATAGCAAGGTAATGATTTGTAATGCTTAGGTTCCAGTCCCGTGTGGAAATTGCCAAATGTTGGCCCAATTACAAGTTTGGCCCCAGCTTGGAAAATTATTTCATTACTACAACATTACCACAGATGACAAGTAGGTTGGTTTGAGGTTATGTTGGCGAGTGTTTTTGTGATTTCGTCTGTATCAATTATTAAAGTGTGATTTAAATAATCAAAAATGCTGAGAGTGAAAAGCACTTGTCGCGTTCGGAGACATCGAGCATTTTCCAACATTAAATAAATCATGAGCAATTTGTGTTCATAACGTAATAAAGTCAAACCTAACAAAAATTTTGAATGTTGTCCTTTTTTAAAAGAATAAATAATTTGCACATTCATAAGACTACTTACTACTTGAGCTTACTTTTTGACGGAAAATCAAATTGGAAAATACATCACCAATATCATCAAAAAGTACATGCATGAGATTTCCAGCTACGAAGAAAATATCAAATAAATTACTTTTTAAGGACTTTTACATGTTTCTTTTAAATGAACAATTTTACCTTTATAAATTTGTCACTCATTTTTTTATTTCTAAAAACAATTTTTTTTATTTTAATGTGGCTGTGACTAGAAAAATTAATTAAGCCAAGTTGAAGCCCAGTCGGTCGGTAAGTTAGGCTCTGGCCGGGTTAGGCGTTTCAATTGTGCTTGGGCCCTGTCCAAATATTCAATTTGGGGCCAGGTTTTTCCTATTTTGGGCCCAGCTAGCGCCATGACAATTTTTCCACACGGGCGTCATTTATCAGAGCGTGACAGTGACCCAGCAATTGTATGGGGTGAAGTTAAGGAACCGCCTGGCTTGTGTTTGCTTATTTTGCCGTAGAAGCCGGTCGTTTTTCAGCGTTGGGCCTATTTATATCGGTGCTCCACAGCCTCTACCAGTGACAAATGGGCATAGGCCCGCAACTTCGTATTCAGAGCCACCAATTTCAGCGACAATCCCATAAGCGCGCACTGTTATCGGAGGAATCACGACGGAACAAGACTACTAGAGTCAGCGGCTTTGCCACGGTAATCTCATTTCTTAACTTCCTTCACTTTCGACCCTCTGCCGAGTCTTCGTCGACCATTTTCATACTCCAAGCTTTATCGACATCGTGTAACGACGTGCCATAAAATTGGTAAAATAGAATATAGGTCATTATAGAGAGAATAGATACTAAAGCATCGTCCATATTTTATCCAAGCTTTTATCAGATTCTGCTTGATTTTCCATGTAAGTGCTGCAGAACAGAATGTTGCATGAAATATTTAGATGTTTCTACACAAAAATTATTATAAAGTTATAGTTCCTCATCCATCGAATATTACTGGCAAAAATGTCTTGAGAATTTTTTTCTACTGATTCCAAACATTATTATCATACATCTCTTAGAGATATAATTAACATTTATTCTAGAATGAACAGCGTTCAACTGTGATAAAAATTCTAGGGTCTAGCTCGGGGTCCAGACTAATTTGTTCAGAGATCTACATTGCACTCCACTGTGTCACGGTTCTAATTTTAAAATATTTGGACTTTATTCCTAATAATATTTAGTAAATCAAATCACCTCCTGGCGGAAAAAAATTATGGAGCATATAAAATGCATCTACACGCGTACAAATATTTTGTTGAATTAACAAAAAATTTTGGTTGAATCAATCCTAGAATATGGTTATTATATGGACCAAAAAATATTTTGTTGATTCAAGAAAATATTTTGCTCGGTCCAAGAGAATATTTTAGTTAAGATAATTCAAATAAGTGTTTTCGCTGGTCTAAGAAAATATGTTGGTTCATGCAACTGAAAATTCTAGTCCATCTTACCATAAAGAACCCATCACAATTTACATTGTAAATGGCTTACCATGGAATTGTGTCATCTTATGTGAATTATTTAGCAGTTTATTTAAGGCCGTTGCCACGTTTACCGCAATATGGGTACAAATAGCCGGATTTTTGTGTAGACAAACCTGCATATGTACCGAAATTTCGATACACGTAGACACGTCCTTTACACTGAAAAAAAAAACTTATTTGAATCAAAGGAAATTTCTTTGATTCAAAGAAATGGTAGAGCTGAATATGGCTGAAGAAATATTTCTTCAGATTAAAGAAATCTTTTGCTTGGATCTGAGGGACGCCATGCTTAAAGCATAGAAATATTTACTCGACTCTGTAAAATATTCGTTGAGCGAAACAGATTTGTTATTGACTGTAATAAGTAAGTATTTGATATGATAGGTGAATTCCGTAATGTAAAGAAGTATGGTGTAAGTTCAAGAAAATAATTATTACATGCAAATAAATGTAACTCTGACTGAGTGAAAGTTTTTTTCAGACCAAATATATGATTCATTGGCGTATTTTTTGGCAAACTAAATATGTCATCGCAGCAAAGAAATTGTTGTCAACGAAAAGAAATGTTTATTTGTTTCTAAGCTGCGGCATATTGTTTAAAAAAAGGACGTAATAGAGTTGAGAAAATATTGATTGATTCAAAGAACAATTTACTCAAACAGAAAGTTCTCCTATTGTTTAAAAATGTTGAATAGACAAAGTATACAAATTAAGCAGGCCCATTCTTCGAAAAAAAATTTCAATGCAATTATAATGATAATAATTTATAATAATATATTTACTTTTATTTCGCGGAGTAGGAAAAAGAATGTCAAGCAAGACCAACTGACCAATGCTTAGGAAGACTGATAAACACCAATCACCACATATTTCAGATTATATCTTTGGAGAAAATGTATGGCTAACTTAAAGACTGGAGAATCCATTTCTATTGTGAGACTATAAACTCTCTGCGCACCTGGCGGCATAGTTTTGAACTACTCGGTACAAATAAGGAATTTTACCAAAATATTTTTTCGAACGAATGCTCTATGAAGTTATTTCAAAAATATATTTCTTCACTTGGAGGAAATATTTATTGGACATAAATCGCTTCACTATATTTATTAAAAGAACCATATCTTCCAAGTGAATAAATTATTACTTAAGTGAGCAAATTTCTTTATTCAACTAATGACACGTTCTATTAGAACAACAGTATCAATCCCCTTATACGTAAGAAATATCTCTTCCACTTAATTAATATTGCTTTCATTCATGTCAATATTTCTTTGATTCGAAGAAATAAAAATAATTGTTTCACGCATCGATGAGCTACTAATTTCAATTAAAATATTTTTTAATTCAAAGGCTCAAAATTATTGAAATGAAAAAATATTTCTTTGGATGCGAAAGCAAGATTTAAGGAAACTAGGTTGTTAGTTTTTAAGATATAAATTCCTTGAGTTGATTATCTCATATTCTGAGGCCAAGAAATATTTCTTTATTTCAAAGAAATGGCGCCCAAAGCAATGATTTCTTTGAATCAATGCACGAGTTTGTTACTTTTGAACGATATTCAGTACAATTAGGTAAACGGTTTTCTGGCTCAAATGAATACAATAAAAAATATGCATTTCTTTGGATCCAAAAAATTTTTTTCTCAGTGTACTTAACTACCTTTTTTTATTTTATATTACTACTAATCAATATCACAAGACGAGACAATTTCACGTCAAGCCATTTGAAATATGCATTGTGCAGGATGCTTTGTTCATTTAATTCAAAAAATCTTTCTGTTGTTACAAAATAACCATGGTCTATAACAGTGCCACAATGCATACGCAACAGTGTGACGATGCAAATTTGTTTTGTAATCGTTCTGTAACAATGCCGGAACAGCGTTATATGTGAAAAAGTATTTCTAGAACAATTTAGGAACAGGGTTACAGAGTAACATTGGTAACATATCTTTGAAACTAAGTACCTAGTTTCCTTGAATCTCGTTTTTGCATCCAAAGAAATATTTTTTTAGTTCAATGATTGTGAGCCTTTGAGTTAAAAAACATTCTATTTGAAATGTGTAAGTCATCGATGCGTGAAAGAAATATTTGGTTTCTTTGAATCAAAGAAATATTGACATAAATGATAGCAATATTAATTACGTGAACGCGATATTCCTTCCATATAAGGGGACTGATACTATTGTTCTAACAGAACGTGTCATTAGTCGAATAAAGTAATTTGTTCACTTGAGTAATAATTTATTCACTTGGAAGATATGTTTCTTTTAATAAAGAGAGTGAAGCGATTTATGCCACATAAACATTTCCTTCATATGAAGAAATATATTTTTGAAATAACTTCATACACCATTCGTTCGGAAAAATATTTGGTTAGAATTCCATATTTATTGTACCGAGTACTTCAGAACATATGCTGCCAGGTGCGCAGAGTTTATAGTCTCACAATAGAAATTGATTCTCCACTCTTCAAGTTAGCCATACATTTTCGGCGTAGATTATAATCTGAAATATCTGGTGATTGGTGTTTATCGGTCTTCCTAAGCATTGGTCAGTTGGTCTTGCTTGAAATTCTTTTTCCTACTCCGAGAAAATGAAAATAAATATATATATATATATATATATGTACATTAACCATTCAAAATTATTAAAAAATATGAGAACTTTCTGTTTGAGTAAATTGTTTTTTGAGTAAATTAATATTTTATTAACTCTTTTACGTATTTTTTTGAACAATATTCCGCATCTTACCAAATATTTATTTCCGTTGAAAAAAATTTCTTTGTTGAAAAGAAATGTTTATTTGACCAAAAAATACGCTCATTTGAATCAAAGACTAATATATTTGGTTAAAAACACTGTTACTTAGTCCGAGTTACATTTATTTGTATGCAATAATTATTTTCTTAAACTTACAACATACTTCTTTACATTACGGAACTCACCTACATATCATATCAAATACTTATTTACTACAGTCAGTAATAAATCTACTTCGCTCTCCGAATATTTTACAGGGTCAAGTAAGTATAGCGTTCCTTAGATCCATACAAAACATTTCTTTAATCTGAAGAAATTTTCCTTCAGCCATATTCTGCTCTACCATTTCTTTGAATCAAAGAAATTTCCTTTGATTCAAATAAGTTGTTTTTTTCAGCGTACGAACACTCGCACGTGGACTGTTATTTTGAACTGGAGTACGCGATCATATCAAGTGCGCATGCGTCCATCGCTTTTAAGATATGCTTCCTACAAAATATTTTGATTGGATCAATAAAATCTTTTGCTTGATTATATTAAAAATTTCTCTTAAATTATTTGGAAGATCAAACCAAAAAATTTTTGTTCAATCAACCAAAATTCAACCAAAAACTTTGATGAATTGAAGAAAACGGATATAATCAACTAAACACAAGTTGTGTTCATGTAACCAAAATGTTTTCTGAAATGAATCAAATGTGGTCAACAAAACGATTTCGTTGAATTAAGTTAATTTTTTGTCTGGGTGTGGGATTATTAATCTCAGAAGATGAACTTAACCAAGTCTATTGAAAACGAATATATCTGTTAATGACTCTTACCCTCCCGTCACATGTGGGGGCCATATAAGCCAGAGCTTCGAATTCATCAGAAGCACATCTGTTTTTCAGCGATCCATGAGTAGTGTAAGGGGAGAAAACCTGATACCTTACACGAGAGGAGGAGAACATCCAAATATATGGTCCAGAACGAAAAATGCATCGGAAAAACAATAATTGGCTCGACTTGGTAGTTGAAAAAAGAGCTGGAGTTATAAAGTTTTCTTGCTCATTCGTGAACTATTCAGGCAGAGTAACATTTAATACGGTAATAAATACTTCAGTCGTACCGCGTTTTCATGCCTCTGTGAGTCTGTATTAGAATTTATGAGAACAGCGAACTATTCGAGGGGTTGAGTTTGGTCAGGCACATTTTACACATACTCTAGAAAAAAGTTTTTAAAACAAGAGATGTAACTACGTGGACTCGCGTAGTTTTTTTTGTACGTGAAAAAAGAATGGAAGCAACGGTATGAAGCGGTTGCTGTGATGGATGGTCTGTATACAATTTTACGTCGCATTCCGTTCTGATTAGTTCAACCTGACAGTAGAAAAAAGAAATATCCCTAATTTCGGATAGAACATGTGCTCTGGGACTTTGATGTCTTCAATTAACTTCGAAATGGTTCTCCTTTCTTCTGTCCAATGAGTTGAGGCTTTTTATTACGCAAGACGCAAGACGTTATTACGAGCATGACATCTGGCCAGTAAGACGTGGTTTTGAAACTCAACTCATCAAGGACGTCACTTTTTTAATAAGGATATATGGTGTATAATTGTCGTGAGAACTAAGTCAACTTACAGTATGGTCATCAGCGCTAAATTCCAATTAATTTCTTTGTTTAATTTAAAAACATTTAAAAACTATGAAATAGTGAAATTTACCATTTCAACTAGTGGTTTTACGATTTCACTGATTCAATTAGAAGATTTTACTAATCCAGTAAGTGGATTGCACTAATCACTTTCCACTAATTGAGTGCTAGTGAAAATTTCACTATGACAATAGTGAATTTCACTGGTTGAAATAGTTGAAGGAAGTGATTTCACTATTTTATTAGTGAAATAGTTTTCACTAGTTCAAATATTGAAATACCTTTAACTAATTCAAATAGTGAAATATCTCTCACTAATTCAAATAGTGAAATAGCTTTCACTAATTAAAATAGTGAAATTTTCACTATTTCAGATTTAGAGAGATCACAAGCAGCATATTGCGATGTACTTTTGATATTTAATTGCTTGTAAATAATGTGAACATAATCGTCAGATTTGAATTTAAAGTAGTCCGATCGCTGCGGCTCATGCACGGAGAGAAATGCAAGTGAAAAATTGGGTCCTAAGTGCTGGTAGTCGAGGTATTCATTACTGGACTGGCGTTGTAAAAAAAATTGGAGATTGAAAATCGGTTTTTGACTCAAGTGCAATCACGGTATTAACTCCTTTAGGCAACTAAAGAGATTATAGCTTGTCGACGCGCACGGAGTCCAGTGCAGAATAGGAATCATTCCTATACTGACAACAGTAACAGTAACTTTTATAAACTTACATTTATTTATCTATTATACATACATATATATTCAATAAGTTTCAAACATTGAAGTATGAAAATTTATTGACCGAAACAGAAAAAGTCGAATTAGATGAAAAACGTAGTTGCCGAGAATTAAACCCGGGATTCCAATACAGCAATCAGCTTATCTCTGCAATCTGTTATTCTGGTATCATGCAAGAAGCTTCGGTTCGGTGCTCTCCGAACTTTATTGAGTGCGGGGCATCCAAGAAAGGTTACTGGACTGCTGCAAACTCAGTCGAGATCCCAATAGAACACTATAAACTATACTTCAATCAAGACTTTGTCCTTCCGACAACTGACACACGATATATAGATTTCGATTCAAGCACTTGAATTGTAGGTGGTGATTTATGCAGCGTATACAATAACTTCAAAGTATTAAAAGATAAAAGGTTCTATGCAGGAGAGATACAAATTGTGTAATGATTAGTGTGTCTTGTCGATTTATTCCTGAAATTTGGTAATCATTACACAATTTGTGTACTGAATATGGAACTCTTCAATCTCCTTTTTCTCCGTGTGCACGTAACCCCTTTTTAATTTCACAAATTGAGAGAGAAATGTATGTTTCATTAAACTAAAAAATTCCAAAAGTCTCAGAGGTACAGATTTTAGAAAATCTATATTTCAAAACTGCATTTTTAACATCGGGTCTTATGGGAGGCTGTTTCGCAGGCTTCAAAAATCACAAATGGTGACGTTTCCAAACGTTAAAACTATTTTAAAAACTGTGTATCTTGTGCCAAATATTACGACAATTCATTCTCAAAGAAGAAAACTAGTCGCTGCCATTTATTTATTGAGAAATTGTCAAAAACCCGCATTGAAATACATAACCAAGAATTCCGTTTTGACAGTTCATCATTTTCGTCCATCAGATTGGCATTACTCACTGTGTTCGGCTGTAATCGGAAATCGCGCCAGTTTCAGAGTCAGCATTTTAGCACAAACACTTGCTATACTGTACATATCATGTTTTCAAACCTTTGAAATTGGAAAATATATGTTAACGATTACTAGTAATTAATTTTGCAATAATTGGAACCTTTTATCAATCATTTTACTGCCAATTTTGATAGGCAGATGGTACAGTAGGTACTTCATATATCATATTACATTTAGAACAACGAATAAACAGAACGACCGTTTTTCAGTCGATCACACTTTGAATCCATTCTTGCAATACTTAATTTTGAAAAGTGACTCCAATATTCTTGTATACTTTTGCAACGCGAAAGCGGCATCATTTGCCGGCAGAAAGGGTCTAAACGGGGGGAAGGAGGGTCGATAGCCAAATGTGCCCGAGCGCTGCCAACTATTTAACTATCATATAAAGCAGTAGTCAAATGCGAGATAAATATATGAACAAAAATATTTCTACATCGCAAAATCATTATTGAAATACACCCAGCAAATGTTCTAAATTCGTGATATGAATTATTTTCTCACACACGCTCACATATTTGCATTTTCAAAACTTTTTATAAAAATACATTCTTTTGACGAGTACGTAGCTACCGGAATACTTTAAGTCAACAAAATGTCTCCCACCTTATGACGCAGGTTGCAGGGAAGACCAGGGCCAGTTTCCCTAAGGGCATGTGACACAGTCAAATACCTACATTACCGACCTCAATTTTTCAATTTTCGAAGAAATTAAAACTGGGTGCATTTTTTGAACCTAAGGACCATTTTTATAAGTAAAATATCGGATTCAAACTTTGAGAAATGCAAGAGCCGACAGTAAAGTACGTTTATGTTAATTAAACGAAGTCAATAGCGATCTTTGACAGCGGGGACCCCATATTTCAGATGTAGACGAGCCAGCTGATACAGCCTCGATTAGTGGCCGCCAGACTTCGCATTGTCGGGCCCATCGCAAATATCGACCCAACTGGCAACCGGAACCGGAGTTGACATTTAGTTACAATTTTTCTCATTGCATCTTTTATACTCAAATAATGTACATAAACGTACTTTACTGTTGGCTCTTGCATTTCTCAAAGTTTGAAGCCGATATTTTACTTATAAAAAATGCACTAAAAATGCACACAAAAAATGCACCCAGTTTTAATTTCTTTGAAATAATTTTTTGCGAAGTTCCTCGTCGAATGAAGTACGTAAACGTAGTTTACTGTCTTCTGATACATTTTTCAAAGTTTCAGCCCGATATTTTATTCACAAAAAAAGTTCTTAGATTCAGAAAAAATCGGACAATTGAAAAAGTGAGGTCGGTAATGTAGGTAATTGACTGTGTCACATTCCCTTAAGGGTTATGTTCATTCATGGCTATTTATTTATTATTTATTTATCCCTTATGCTGCCGGTAGAATGGTTGCACGTCCGTTAGCACACCTAGCGCCGAAACTAGTACATTTAGTGCAGGGGTCTCCACAATCGACAGGTGCAGCGTGACCCAGGATCGCACGACCTTTTTCAAGATCTACCATTTTTTTTTTTCGAAGGAAAACTGAGAGAAAATGTATGTCCTCTCCGGAAAAAATCCCTGTTAAAAGGGGTCAGTTCTGAAATTTGAACATGGAGGACCCTTTTTTTAAAGGGGTCCAAGCGGCTCGAATCAGGTAAAGGATTTTGACAGTTCTGGGTCAAAGCTTGGTAGATCCGACCTACTGGCCTGGAATCGCTAGTAGATACAGAATATACTTATGGAGACCCCTAATCTAGTGCTATGCTATGCAAAAACATGAAAAGTTAGGCGCCTTGACTCACAATGAGTCAAGTGAGGTGAGTTGGGGTGAGTGAAGTTTATATGGTTGAAGTGGTTTTTCAAATTTTTTTTTACATTCAGGTAGTTACAGGATTTCAATTTTTTAAATTCCATATCTCCGCAACCGCTGATTGAATTTGCATCATTTTACATTTATAGTGTATAATTTATAGGCCTTTTTAATAAAATTACACAAAAGTAGATGGAAACTGTAACTTTTAGAAATATTACTTTTTTAGTGTGACCGTGCAGCTTCAGTATCAACATGCAACGACTGGCACAGTCAAGCGAAATAAAAAAAATTAAGTTTGAAATTACTTTTAGGACGGACCGAATTCATTTCACATTTGAAGATAAAATTAGGTTACGAGTATTTGAATTATAAAAATGAATATCGCGAATTACACTAGCTTACAAAATTAAAAGAAATTTTTGTACATTTGATGCTACTATTTTTTCCTATGTATTTTAACTAGCTCAACTCGAAAATCACATTAAAAAAATTGTTTATGGATAGGTTTTCGAAATATGATTTTTTGAAAATTTTTCCCATTTCTTTCAGCGGTGGATTCACATGTTAGGCCATGTATCGAGTTATAAACGTCAGATTGGGTCGCACGAGATCTCAAATTAAAGGTAATAAAATTTCCAAAATCTATCTTCATATTGTTTTTCAATCTGTTCAGTAGTTTGGGTGTTATGTCCCAAAATATATGAGAAATGTCCATTTCTTGCGGCAAAATTAAAATCGAAAATTCACTCTACCGCCCTGCAAGAATAGAAAAATTCAAAATATGTCCAGTTTCTGATTTTTTGTATATGGATCGAAATTTTAAGAAAGAAGCAGGGTATGGATGAATAAAATATATGCACAAATACTGGAGATATAAGCAATTGATCGATAAACTTTGCACTTTGAACTTTAGCAAACAATTAATAATGAATGTTTATAAATTTTCTTGAAGAAACATTCAAACATATTCATTGCATTGTTTTTAATTTTTACAACAAACCTCTCCAAAACCCGTTTAAAATGTTAAACTTACGCGGGATTTTTGACCTTTGATTCTTCGATTTCTCGGAATCGACGCATCGACGGAATCGAGGAATCGAAGAATCGATTCTCACCGAGCGTTACTCATCCCTATAGATACAGGAACCAAATATAATCTCCCAACATTCTTGCATCCCTATATCCTTGGTAGCGCTGCTCAATGACTTACATTTCTTGGTGAAACCTTTCACCGTGCTCGTCACTTACGTCACCGAGATTTTCCGGGAAAAAATCCATTTGGAATGAAAAAAATTAATTTTAAGCGTCATATTTACACCTGTTGAAATTAAAATTAAATGTACACATTTTTTCATTTTTTAAACTAGTGTAACGAAGAAATACATGCATGAAATAAAATAACATGTATATGTCATACCCATTTTTGCATAATTCTTAAGCAAATCTTTAACAATTTGATTGATTCCAATATGTAAATATGTCACTTAAAATTCATTTTTTGCATTCCCAATTGGATTTTGCCCCGGAAAATCTCGGTGCACTGAGAAAAGGATTTTTTTGATTCAAACAAAAAGATTTGTTCAAATAGATTTTTTTGATTCAACGCACCTTCTTTATTCTAATTAACAATACATGTATTTAATTTCAATATATGGAAGATATTGAAACTCATCAAATAAAACAAATTATTTGTTTGACACGATTTGTTTGATTCAAATAAACGATTTAATTAAGTCAAACAATAATTTTGTTTAAACGTCTTATACTTAAATTAAATAACGTATTTATTTGATTTGAACAAATAGTAGTTCTTCGTGCATACGCGTCAGTTTCGGGGCGCTGCAGGGCCACTTAGCTTTAGACATTCAAAATGGTGGTGAATCGTTGAATGCCAGTTGAATGAATCAGCGTGTTTGCTCGGGATGTTTGTATTGCGAAAATTGCTGCAAAGCTGGGACCTACCCAGCGATTTAATCGACAAGTTTGAAGGTAAGTTATCTTCTTACTATATTTTTAACCCTATTAGAAAGATTGCAAGCTTTATTTCGAGTTTTTGAATTCTCAGAGTGTCCTCTAACCTATAGTGGCGTGTCTTAGCAAAAAACACAGGGCAATGTAGGTTAATGTAGTGATGGGTAAGTTCCTTTTATAAAGTAACCAGTTATCGTGCTCGTTTCGAAAAGTAACTTTTTCTCTACTAATTTTGTATTTGAGAAATATATGCTAATGAAAATATTTGACGCTTATTTCTGTCTGATGTATGCGCAGTGTTGCCACGCAGTCACTTTTAGTCACTTTTCTTTCTCAAATCTTTTTTTAGTCACTGTTTTCAGATAAAGTCACTATTGTCCCTCCTTTAGATGAAAATATCACTTTAGTCGCTTCTTTTAACCCGTAGAGTCCACACTTCAACTGCGCATACGTAAAGTCCACACTAGTGCGAATTGGGGTTTCAAATTTTTGAGCATTAACAATTCTCTTAAAATGCAGGCAAATTCAAATTAGAAGTAATGTTTTCAATGTAAAAATTTTATCAGAAATTTGATGGTGATGATGACTTTTTGATAATAATTAAATCTGTTTTCAAGAATAAGAATTTTCGAAAGTACAATTTTGGAAAAGTCACTTTTTCTATAAAAAGATAACATTTTCTTTATATTTCATAAAAGTGGATAGGTCCAACAAGGTTTTGAAGCTAACATATTGTAATTTGAGGGTAAAAAACATTTTTGGAAAAAAAGGAAAACGAATATTTTTTAATAGAGTGTGAATTTGGGGTACTTTTGGAGTAGCGAAATGAGCATAATTCGATAATTTATGAATAAAAATATTGTTTATCATTTCTTTTTCATCAAATATCATAGTGAAATCAGATCTCAAAGTTTTTCTAAATTCTAGCCGATAAAATGAGTGCAGAATTATGTTTATTTCCCTACTTCTAAAGTACTCCAAATTCACACTCTTTAAGGAAATATTCATTCTCATTTTTCTTCAATAATGTTTTTTTTTCCACAAAGTAGAATACGTCAGCTTCAAAACCTTGTTGGACCCGATCCATTCTGATGAAATATAAAGAAAATGGTACATTTTTATAGAAAAGTGACTTTTTTCAAGCTTGTACCTTCGAAAATTCTTATTTTTAAAAACAGCTCTCATTATTATTGAAGTTTCACTATAAACATCAAATTTCTGATAAAATTTCATACTTAAAACACGACTTTTAATTTAAATTTTTTGCATTTCAAGAGAATTATCAACGATCAAAAACGCAACCATAAAGTCCACACTAATACGAATTCGCACCAAGTCTAACTTTTTAACCCGACATCAGGGGTAGTAGCACTAGTGTGGCCTTTACGAGTTAATAAACTCAAATGTCTTAAATAGAGAACTCAAGGATTTATAAATTGTATTAATTTTTTTTTAATCTCCTTCGAATAATTTTGAATTCACCTTGAATTCTTTGAAACTCCATTCAAGTCAACTGAATTCAATGGAACTTTTTCGTATTCAAAATTGTTTCAATTTATTCTGAAGGCTTTTAAATGCAGTTTGAATTCTTATGGATTTTGTTTATTCTTATTCACTAATTCTATCCATTCCTAGTTATCTGAATTCAATAGAATTATTTGGATTTTAAAATGTTGTCTTTATTCACTCAAATTTTTGTAAAAGCAATGGAATATTTAGGAATTTTTAAACTTTTTTTAAATAATTTAAATTGATTTGGAATTTACCATGAATTCCTAATAATTCATCCTTGATTATTTTTAATTCTTTTGAATTCTTCGAAATTCTCTTGAATTTGTTTAATTTACGCTATAGTTTTTCCTAATTTATCCTGAAGTCTTCTAAACTTGTCTTGGATTCTTTAGCATTTCATCAAATTCTCTTGAATTTTCTTGAGTTTTTCTCAATTCATACCAATCTTAATGAAAGTAATAAATCACCATTTTTTTAATTCACCCTGAAGTATTATAAACCCACCTTGAATTCTTAGGTGTTTTATCAAATTCTCTTGAATTCCCTTGAGTTCTTCTAAATTCACTC
>CAKNXH010057810.1:34274-99144 GCA_932178445.1 Andricus quercusramuli
GATTCAAACATAATATATTTGATTCAAACAGATCTTTTTCTCAGTGTGACGTAAATCACAAGCACGGTGAAAGGTTTCACCAAGAAATGAAAGCCATTGAGCAGCCCTATAAAGCATATTGGGATGCAAGAATGTTGGGAGATTATATTTGTTTCCTCATCAGAGAAACGGAACCTGCAAAGAACAGAAGACACAGCAGGGGCCAACATGATCTCTAATCCAGTCATGCAATATTGAAATTCATGATTAAAAGCGAATGAAATAAATTAAATGAATGTTTCCTATAAAAAAATGAAAAAAATATAGAAACAGAGTAAAATTTGAATTTTGGAACCTTCAATTAATTCCTTATATCTGCGGTATTTATGCATATATTTTCTTCATCAACACCTTATTGTTCATTTTTCTTAAAATTTCGATCCATAAAGGTCTATCCATAAAAAAAAATGTCAATGTGATTTTTCAGTTTAGCAAGCTAAAATACATAGGAGAAAAATAGTTGCATGGAATGTACATTTTGTCTGTAAAATAGTGTTATTAAATAATGATAAAAAATTGATTATATAGTAAGGGTTTTCCTGAAAATATTCAAAAACAATTTACTTAACAACACCAGCGTTATATTTCTCTTGATTTTTTTTCTAGATTTCTCCTAATGTAAAGCTTAAATTTCACAATATTCTACCCGATACCAGCGGATTGGAGAGAACAGATGACGTTTTTTGTCTGAAAAACCAAAATTCACGTTTTTTACCAAAACGACACAAGATACGAAAGAAGTCAAACAAACAAAACTGGTTCTCTAAAAAAGGTTCTTTAAAAATGTTTCATAACACTTTCTTATATTCAAAATATCATCATGATTAGCGTTATTTTCAAGATTTTTGTAAAAATATGTATAATGTCCTTTAAGATTTTCTTTTCGACAATATAATTTAATGGTATGATGAAAACCCAAAAAGCTCTCAATTTAACAGTTTCAACGAATGCTGGTGCATGAATACTAAAGTAAGTTAAAAAATATTGAGAGTACTCATGATCTCAAAAATACCGAGTTGAAAGGAGAAATTTTGACGTAAAAGTTGTTGACGCTGTTAATGTATGTGCTTCCATGTTTTTTTATGACATCATGAAATTGTATTGTTAAAAAACAAATGTTAAAGGATGTTATACATATTTTTGCAGAAATTTCGAAAATAATGCGAGATAGGTGAAAGCGTTGAGGAAAATTCTTCTAGAACTTTCTTAGAGGAACAATTTCGTTTCTTTGACTTTTTTCGTATCTTGTGGCGTTTTGGCAAAAAATGTTAATTTTATTTTTTCAAACAAAAAAAAAGATCGCGTCTCTCTAATGTGCGGGCAGAGGCAGACTATCCTGGAATCTCTTCACATTAAGACGAATATTGAAAAAAATAAAGAGAAAAAAAATTGATATTTTTGAGTAAAGTGACTATGAATATTTTCAGAAAAATCTCCACCATTTCGCTAATTATCAACTCTTATGGAATTTTTCAACGAATTTCGAAAGAGAAAATGTGGAATCTTTGATTTTTCTTCTTTCTTTTTGTATTAACAACACTTTCGAGCTTCTTTTCAACACCTTTTTATTTTTTAATTGTAATTGAAATACCTAGATATTATACTCGAGAGATCGCAAAAATCATTAAAATTCAATTGGCGGTTTGGGAGATTAGCAAATTAAAAAATTTGGATCCCAAAAATCAAAATTCTGTAACTCACTAAACTATGATAATGTTGGAAAACCCCTTCTTACCACAAACGTAACTTACCTTAAACTAAAGTTTCGTGAAGAGTCATCCAAATCGCTAGATCTCCCCCTCCCCCACTTCAACTCTGATATTCAGGAAATGAACTGACCCCTCTGTTAGCAAACCGACGCGGAAACTATTAAGTCTACTCACTTCACCTTTTTCATAAACATGTGTTTACGTATCTGATGTAAGTAAGAATAATGCGAACCCTGGGGAAAATGTTTTCATATTTGCATAATATATTTGATTGAAGATATGAAACTGATGAGGATTTTTTTTAATTATCGATATTCCCAAATTTTCAGCAGGCAGCGCAGTATATAATCATATTTTGGATATATTTGGATATTGGTTATTAAAATTTAATGAAGATATGTTTGTAATACTTTCAGCTTTTGTAATCATCCTTAAACAAGTAACAGTGAAGGAATCATCCATCGCAAGTAAACGAAAGTACTCTTCCACTCGCATCCGGGTATGACTTGTCTGCGGTCGCAAGGGTCCAGGACCACACGGAGAATCGATTGGTTGTAAAATTTGGCATTATAATATTAATTTTTACAAGAGTTCGATGGCAATCTAGGATAAAGTCGAGAAAATCGTATTAATTGTTACAGCGATTACCATTTAGAGTTGGAAAGACTAATATTTTCGATAGAAAATTGAAGTTCAAAAAAAGTGATATACACAAATTAAATAATTAGAACCTACTTGCAATAACTAGCAGTTTGAATAATATAAATTGCCAAGTAGGTTAGAAAAAGTACCATTCTCAATCGAAAGATGCAATGAGAAGAAAAACATTTGAATGTAGTACCTTGCGAAAATTCCCATTAAAAATAGTAAATTCAGTGCCGATTGACGTCACGTGCGCCAAGGTTCATAAAGATGATCAAATTCCTGAATCTCATTTATTTTATCACAGGAAGAAGTACCCGTTCTGCTGCCCCGGAGTCCCGTGTTACAGATTCCCGCCAACGCTGCTTTCTTCCAACACGATGTTTTCTGTTTCAGCTTAGAATAAAATATTAATATCTAATTGTATGTTCAATGTATAAAATTCATCATGGGCGTAACCGTAATATGTATATACATACATACACACATGTATATATATGTATATACGTGTATATATGTATGCATGCATATATGAAATTTAAAAAAAAAGAGTTAAACAACCACCGCAGGGTCCCACTAAGAGTAACAGCCATCTAAAAAATGTCAATGGCCCCCAGTAGAACCGCAGTAAATCACACCTATGGCCACGTTTCACAACCGTGAGATGGGTGGTCACAGGGCACGACGAAATCACAACGAAAGGCCGACGAAACCCTCGTGGGTCTTGAGGACACGAAGCGATCCAAGGATGAAAGCTTTCTGCATCCATCTCGGAAATGCCTTAGCATATTTTTGGCGAGCGGGTATGGCTTTAAGGTTACGAACCAGTGATAGTTTCGCACATCCGAGAGCACCCATCACAAAGACAATCACTTGCACCGAATATTTTGGGTACAGTCGTCGCAGCTCTCTTTTAAGGTCTTGATACCTCTCCTCCTTTTCTTTCTCCTTTGCAGTGATATTGTATTCGGACGGAGCCGAGAATTCGATCACGAATATAGTTCGTTCCTCGAAGTGTTGGAGAACAATGTCAGGCTCGGGTGCACAACGGAGACTGCTGCCCGAAAATCGTAATTCCAGAAAATTTGACACTTCTCGTTTCGTACGATTGACTGTCTCCCATGGAGCGTCGGCAGGGCAGGGTCGCGACCAACACCGTAAGAGCGACAAAGATGGTAATAAATCACTCTTAGGGCCGCATTATGTCTATAGATATAAGTCGTTCCTGCGTGGGTCGGACATCCCGATAGTGTGTGATCTAGGTACTCCATGTGTGCATGACACGCTCTGCACCTATCACTGGAAACTTCTTGACATAAAATGCGGTCACGGTATGCTAAGGCGGAAATGACCTCGTCCTGGCATGCGAAAATAAAGCCCTCTGCACCTGAATTAAGCCCTGATGATTCGAGGAAAGGAAAAGTTCGCTCCTTCGACAAAAACTGTTTTTCTACATTTCTGTGAAAGTTTCCGTGCATTATCTTGTCGAGTAACTGTTGGTGAAATTTTCTGAACTCTGCTTTCTTCACTTCGCCTTTAAGAGTGAAGCAGGTAGATGTAGTGATGCACTTTCCTTACTTCTAAGGAGACTAATTTGGACTAATTTCCCTCTCTTTCTCCCTAAACTTCTGTTAACCAAGTAGTTGAGTACGCCAAGGTTATCTATAGTCCTCATCCCTTTTCTAAATCCCGTCTGATTGTGTGGAATACATTCTTTTGCTTCTGTCTGACTCTCAAACCTTATTTCTCAGAATTTCTCTACCATATATGCGATAGCGCACTGGTATGAGAGTGATCCCTCCGTACTCCTCTACCTTCTTGCCCACCCTTTCTTGACAAGCGGTACCACCAGCCCTGTTATCCACTCTTCCGGCCACCCTCCTCCTTTCCAGACCTTGTTGCAGATCTGAAACATCCCTTCCCTAACCCCTTTTCCTCCATACTTCATCGCTTCGTTCTCTATGCCATCCTCCCCTGCTGCCTTGTTTTTTCAGTCTATCTATTGCCTCATCCACTTATTCTCTTGTTATTTCTTTCCCTCTCTTTATTTCTCTTTGGGCTATCCGTCTCTTCTCCCCTTAGATACTATTTTGCTCCCCCCCCCCCCACAGACCCTTGAAATAATTCTTCCACACACTCATTTCTATGTCTTCATTCACGCCATTCCTTCCTTCCCTTTTCCTATTGATCATATCCCAAAAACCCTACCTTCTTTGATCACTTTTTCTTCTTCTTTCTTATATTTCTCCTTTTCCCTTCGCCTTTTCCTTTCCAGCATTCTCTCATCTTCTTTTTTTCTTCTGTTGTAACCCGCCCTTCCCTATTTGCCCTTTCCTCCATTTTCTCACACACTCTTTCATTCTCTGTTTACTCTCTCTACATTCCTCGCCCCACCACCCTCTGTTTCCCCCTTCTCTATTTTCTTTTGTATCTATCTCATCCCTTACCTTCTCAATCAACCCCTTCAACCTTTGAGTTAACGAGCCTACTCCCTTCTCTGTTTCATACCTTCTCTCTTCTCCTTTTCTATCTTTTGTTTAAACTCCTTCAATTTTTCTACCCCCAGACTCTCATTTCCGTATTCCTTTCCATCCCTCTTTCCTTTCTCCTTCTGTCGCACTTACTGATGCGACCTTTCAGTGTAGCTATTACCGGGGAGTGCCCGGACCTTATCTCATTTCCCACCTTCATACCCCCTATCATATTCCTCATTCTTTCTTCCGCCAAGATATAGTCTATTACTGTATCTCCATCACCTATAAATCTGATCTCTTCTTCATGTCCATTCATATTGCCATTACATTTAAACCATCATGTTTCTCCTATCACGTCTAGTAAAGTCTAGCAAGCTCCTCTCCTCCCGGTTCGTCTCCCTATGTTCAATTAAGCGATTAATTAAAACCTCTAACCTAAAAGCAGTAGTACTTAAGTTAACATTTTGACATTTACAGTGAATTTTGAAAAAAATCCCACCCGCACGTTGTACTTTGATCATAAATAAGAATTTAGTCGACGAAGTTTAGGTCATAACTTTAGTTTTAGAAATTTGACAAGGTTCTGGTGCGTCAAAGAACTCTCAACTTTCACGCACTCTATTTTACTATACATGTACATTAATTCTACAAGATGATGTTATATTAAATTTACAAAAATTTCTAATAGAGCGGCACAGGCAGTCCAGTGCAGAACATTGTTATCATTCCCGACATATGCCAGTTCATGTAGCAGCACTTAATTACAGTATTGCACCAGGACTGTACGCCAGTACTGCGCCAGTACTAAATACCAATACCGGATACCAGTATGAAGCAAACACTAGCAGTTGAGTGCAGAATATTATTGTTATCCAAGACATATTAGAGTACATGCGCTAGCAATGGCTGCCTGAACCACGCTAGTATAAGCTAGTACTGCTCTCTTCAAATGAACTAGTGAAATCTCACAGATTTCCAGTGAAATCTCACTAGTTGGAACATCCAAAAGTGTGCCACTGATAATCAGTGAGATTTCACTGGTTCACTCAGATGAATTCCGTCACTGTTTTAATCAGTGAGTTTCACTGCTTTCTCAGTACTAGTAGTCATCTGGTCATACGCGTCGCCTGGTCAGGTATGACACCATTTATCACTATTAAGCTAACAATTGCAAAATTATCTTTCAAAAACCACACTTCACTCTGAAAAAACTAAAGGGGACCGGCATGCAATATAATAGGATATAATATATTATCGCGCTTAACTGTGGGAAGGCTCGTCCTTACGACAACGTGTCGCGTCGCTCAAAGTCAAACATAAGTCGCCAGCACCACAGTGTTCTTGAAGGTGAAAGAAGTTTGACTAAAATGGATCCAAAATCGGGTTTCATAGGAAGTTTCTTCATCATTTATAGATTCAAAATCTGAAAGAATCAAAATCCCAGCTGATCCATTTCGCTTGATATCGACATTTTATCAATTTGAATGATGAAAAAGTGGGATTAGTTTTAGTGAGAAAATTCTACATGTTCAAACGATAGGAAATGGTAAATAAGAACCACTTTCAGCTCAAACCATGACCAAAGACGAGGACTTACTGGTTATACCCAGGTAGAAATACACCACCGGCCCAGTACTGGCCCAGTACAGCCTGCCGGAGTTCCAGTACTGGCTGGCTGTACTGGGCCAGTACTATGCCAGTACTGGCTTGTAATGCTTGGCGGTAGTGGCGTGCCAGTACTGGCGCTGTACTAGCTGTCAGTACTGGGGAAGTACTGGCCAACCACTGGCATACTAAAATGCCGGTGGTTACCCAGTAATGCAAAAAATGCTAAAAAATAGTTATTTTTCGTAATATTGTCCATTTTCCATATTCTGCCGAATTGATCACACATGCAATATTGCATTTTTCAAATAGAACAAAAATCTATCTGTATGTCAAACCGGCTTGATTTCCTTACATTATTACAATTTTTTATATAAGAATCGCTCTTTTTTTTTAAGAAAAATGGTTTTGAATTCAAGTCAAATCTTCGAAAATTTATTTATTCGAATATTCGATTAGGTCAAATTTCGAAGTTTCTGGTTGACTCTTGGATCCATTATTACCCAAAAAAGAAGAATTATGATTGAAATTTAAAAAAAAAATGGAAATCAAGCCGTTTTGGCATTGTTATATTATCGGTTTTGAAAAATCTGTTGACAAAGCGTTTCTAAATAAAACGTAAAAAGGACTTCACATCTCTAGTTCAAAAGTACAATTAACTCTGTAGAAAATTCAGTGCGATATCAAACAATAATGTATAATTGTCAAGTTGATCTTATATTTATTCTAGGTAAAAGTTACATCAGTAATTTTGTCTAACGTGTTTTTCACAAACGTCGTCTTTACAGCTGCATATATTGAGTTTTAAAATATTTGAAAATTCTTTAAAAATTGAACGAAATGAGTAATACTATATAATATAAATATAAATATATCATACGCAAAAATATATTTTTTTTTAAATTAGCACCTTAGCTTAAACAAACCTTGAAGCTTCTTTCTCGCTAAGTTTCTGGTTGTATGTTGTTTCTCGATGCCAGTTGTCGTTGTTTCGCCAGTTCTATTCTTTCTCTCTTTCCTCCTTCTCGATCTGTAGCATTAGATAGCCATCTGCTTACTTTAGAAAGAATTATTTCCTTCGTCGCCGAGTCTTTGAAATTCTCTAATAACAGTCCTGAAAACATTACAATAAAAAACTTAGAGATGATTTTCCAAAAAATTACGAAGCTAGAAAAAAATTATCATAACATACTCTTTTTCCGTCTAATTACATGTAATGCTTTCTGTGTCATTCTTAGGTTTGTATTTTTTTCTGTTTCTCGTTTTAAATAAAGTATTATTAAAAATTTTAATTTCAGTTTCTTCCATAAATGATCATAGATTTCTTTTTGAAGTATTTTTTGTTCAAAAATGATCTGAAAACTCATCTAATCTATTCAAGCTTTAACCTCAAAATCCAATTTCACCATTCTTCTAAATAAATATTAGCATTAAATATTTGTTTAATACTAAGTAGTCCTCGTTTTTTAAATATAAGTGTGGGCAAAAAGGGAAAAACTGTTTAAGCAATTAGTTTCTGCATAAAATTAAATTTTCTAATGTTCAGGTTATAGTTGAGGTTACCATTGAAAAATTAATTTTTACGTAAACATGATTAAATTAAACAGTTCTTTTCTCAGCATACAAACTTCTGTTTTAAATAAGTACCGTTTGGTGTCTAAACAATATTTCATTCTAGTATTTATTTAAGTTATTTCACAAAAAATTAAGCATAGTACAAATAGTATAGATATTACAAATAGTACATAATAAATTCAAATGTTTTTAATATTTCTGAATAAAAATAAAAAACTGTCAACAATTTTTGAAATAAAAAAATTCGAAAAAATCCATTAAATGAAAATATAATTGAATAATATAATGTAAATTTACCTTCACATCCAAAAGGGTCTTCCAAAGAGTCTTCAAATGTGTCTGTATTATAAGGATCGTCATATTTCATTCGCTTAAGGGACCTATATGTTTCTCAACACGATCTCTGTTTAAAAATCTTTTTTTATCTTTGGAAAACATTCCTGAAAAAAATTCGAAATAGTTAGGTGTTTCAGAATAATATACATTGTTTCAGATTAACGTATATCTTTCATCTACAATTAATAAAAAGAACAATTAACTGTGTATGACATGCTTAAAAAAATTATATATAGTATAACTTAACCTCAAAAACATCTTTCCTTTAAGGGTACTTACCTTAATTTATTTCTAATTTGTTAAAAATATGGCAGAGTGAAGTTTCATTTTTTTTTATCTTCTAAGTAATTTTTTTTTTATCTAGTGAGTAGTTTTTACATTTTAGACTAATTCTAATTATTTTTTACACATATAGGTATCTCACATTCATCACAGATTGTCACAGACGTTTTCTGCTCAGACGAAACAATGCCATTTTGTATCGGTTAGGAGAAACAGCGTCGGTTAACTGTCAAGTCTTTACGCTGATTGGTTACTATTCTGGCGCGTTTATTTGAATCGTATAATTGTTTATAAAGTAGAACTTAACATTTTTTAAGTTGATTGATAATAAGTTTTTTTACTTAAGTGTCATTTTTTGTTTTTTATCATTTCAGACCATTTTAGCAAACCTTGCACAATAGCATTGGATGTATTTTATTAGATCATTCATCATTTTTCATGAAGATAACTAGAACTTAACATTTTTATTTTTTCTTCAGAAAAATTTGGTTCACTGGTGTAATTTTTTCAACACTTTATACTAATGTAGCAACTTTTTACGAAAACATAAAATGTATAATAATTTTGTTGGATCATTCATAAGTCTGGATTGAACTTAAAAATATTTAAAAAAAAAAATGTTTTCACGTTAATTAAATATACCATTTCTCGTCATTTTAGAACACCTCAACAACATTTATCAATCTATTTTTTTTCAAGTTCGGGTTTTGCACCACTGGCATAGTACTGCACCGGTCGTGCAGCCAACTGTTAGCCAGTACTGGGCAAACTACCGCCTGTCTGTACTGGTGGGCAGTACTGGGCCAGTACTGCGCCGATGGTGAACTCCGGCACACTACCGACATTTCCACCTGGGTAGGACCCCATTTAATTTTTTTAAATTTTTTGTTTTGTTTTTAGATATTTTTTCAGTCTTCTCAATTCGTCAATATTTCGGTATAATTCCTAAGACTATTGTACTCAGATATGGATTGATGAAAAATCAGTCACTGCTGTGAGTATTCTTGATGAATAAGATTCATCATTTAAGGAATTTTTTGTATAATGATCCCAGAACTTCAAGAACTCTCGGTGAACTGATTCTCCACTTTGCTCCGACCAAATTCCTAGGCCATTGTTATTGTCGCTATATTTCAAACTCTCTTCAACACGTGCAAGAATGACTGTACTATGACAGTCTTTACTGCATTTTTTGTTTCTTCCTGTAAAACAAAATTTATCCTAATCGTTTCATATTACCATATGTATTCAATTTCATGTGATTCATTTGTCAGGTAACATACGTACTTGCATGGGCATCACTCAACTGATTCGCATCATTTTTGTTGCTTCTCATATCCCTTAGTGAAATAGAACAGTATAGGCAAGGAAAAGTTGCTGTTGCAGTTTGTTGGCCATTTATTATGAGAAGGTTGAAATCCGCAACAAATTTGAACTGAATATCATTGACATTAGTTAGTTTGAATAACAGTTTGACATTTCCATGAGTCTCTTTTATTTGAAGAACCGTGCATAGTAATATTAATCTATGTACGCTAGATAGCTTATACCCCTTTTGCTCATACTGTTACCCTCAGAATAGTTTTTTTCTTCCAGGAATTTTATTTTTGTAATATCTCCGTGATGAATAATAATAATGATAATCATTTTATTCTTTCATTAAATAGTTCTTAAAAATAAAAACTATTTTTCAGAAACACTTATACAGAAAAAATTAGATTTTACGAAGATACTAGCAAAATAGGGCAAAATGGACGCATGGAATTATTTTCGTTTCACGTTTAGAATAAAAAGATGTATTATGTCCCTAGTAGGGAAGACTGTCAAAGTAAAAATATAGAGTGTGTATAATCGCATTACACAAAAATAGAAACGGATGTACAAAATTATTCTCTATCACCTATAATTCAGAAAGTCTACAATCTCAGTAAATTAAATTTTGGGTTACAATTATTTTGATTCGATTATTCATTTGAATAATCATTGTCCCCGCCCACTAATAATAATGCTTAGTGAGGAAGGCAGGGAAGTCACGACAGCTGTTTCTAAACCTTGGGGTGAAGGAAGCCAGGAATCTTGAAACTGCCCAATGGGGAATTTGCAACTGGCGCAGCATTGGGTCAGTGCTGGCTGTACTACGCCAGTATCATGCCAGTGCCCTGCCAAGATCCGTCGCATATCCATGAGACAGTGGTTTACTATTTGTTACAGTCAGTTCTGTGCTCTAGACTGTGCCGTTATCGTGTCACCATTGCGCTTGAAGTTGGCATTAGCCCGTAGAACCAGAGCTGATGTTTGTTTAATACCGCACAGAATCCATACTGGGCACAGTGCTCTTAGCACGCTACCGCGCCAGGTGTGAGCATCGGCCCAAGTCTGTAATTTCCTATTGGGTGGTGAAGTTTTTTTCGGTAGCTCGCCAAAAGCCCGAACTTTCACAACATTACCACTGCGTGTGCTGCACGAGGGGCTATTCACTCGGAAATCAGACAGTACGATTCCAGAACCTATCCTACGATCTCATCGATTTGCTATGATTTTCTTGCTAAATAAAATTAATACCAAGTTCTCGCTAGGTTTGATGAATTCAGTTTATACCCGCAGTGAGTCAACGTTACGCCAGCGGAGTCCACCTCATCTCTGGTTGAGTTCACTTCTCGCCTGCTGAGTTAAGAGGAGTTCAGTGATCATACGCTGAATTCATTACTCGGCGGTTGAATTCAGTTCTTATCCACTGAATTCACTTTTGTCCTATGAGTTTCTGTTCAATTCATCCAATGTTGAGGACATTTAATTCAATGTATAAGACGTTAATTAATAATAATTCAAAGTTGATGCAAGAATATAAAAGACTCCTGGGTTCGGACAAAATCGATTGACCTATAATATTAATACATTTTATTAAAGAGTAAATAGTAGAACTTTTTCCTCTAACATAATTCAAAATTCATGTCACAATGGAAGAGATTCCTTGATTCGAGGATAATCGATTGATCCATAATATTAGTACACTTTATTGAAGATTAGGGAAGTTATGCTCATTTATAATATTTGAGTCATCTGTTTTGAACAGAAAACCTGTTTTCATCGACATAATTTAATATTGACGTATGAATAGAAAAGACTTTTTGATCATAAATTTTCATATAGAGTAATTCTGACCATTTTTCTAAAGAAATCATGAAGCTGGGAAAGGGATAGGGTGTGACAGAACTTTTCCTTTCCCTTTTCCATCCCAAAAAATTATAATTTCGAATACAAAATTTGTTTGTCTGATTTGGCTTTGTTTTAAAAATTTTGTTTTGTATTATTTTGTAGTCTTGCATTTTTTTTAATTCCTATTTTCAAATTCATCAAAATGAAGGCTTTGCTTTGTCTATTATTCAGAAAAATTACTAATGCTTCCTCTATGAGGAAGCAAATACAATTGCTAACGGGAAGCAAAGTGCTCGTGAAATGAGCACCATATAATTATAAATGCAAACAAAGTGGAAGCACTCGAGATCGAATTCACAGCTATTTATCAAGTAGTTAAATTAAGAAGTAAATACTTTAATTTTCAACAAAAGAGTTGCATTTTCAACCAAGACATATTTTTCATTGAGGACAGAAAAGAATTTTCAACAAATTGCTGAGTTTTTCACCAAACTACGTAGATGACATTGTTTCCAAACGAAATATACGTTATACGTATTTAGCAATATTTAAGCAGATCAATTGATTCTCATATTTAAATAAACATTGATATAGCAAGTTATATAGCAATATAAGTATTATCTGATCATTTTTTGTAGAATTTGCTGAGGATTCGCAATTTTGAGTTCCTAATAACCTTCAATAACACCTTCATTATTCTTTGTTATGTTTTTCACGAAAATTTTCAAAATTAAATTTCTTTATATTGATATACTTCCTGTTTAATAAGAAGTAAATCACGTGTGTACAGTAAAAATATCAACTTATTTTACTTTTTATAATTAATAATATTTGTTCTGACGAGATCAAAGTTTTCTAAAATGATTAATATTTGAAACAAATTGTTAAAGAAATGTATTTATTTTTCAATAATTTTTCTAATTGATGGCCCAATAATAAATTTGAAAAGCAATAATTGGTTCTATAATGTTTCTTCCCCCTTATTCATTTTGGAAAAATTTTTTCTCTCCAAAAAAATAATTATAATCTATAAACCAATTTAGAAAGTTTATATTTGTACTATAAAAATGACAAACATCTTTTTTTTTGAAATTCTCAAATAAATGATTTCCGAAATTATGCAAAAGTCTGTTAGTTTTGAAAACTTGTTTCAGAGTCTTGTTATTAACAGTAAAAGAAATATATGTGGACGAAACGGGAAGCAAGCATTTTTAGAAAAATTTGTGAAAACATCAAAATGAACGTTGAAGGCGGTTTTAGAAGTGCTTGAGGCCCTAAAATTCAGATTCGAAAATAAATTGTACATGAAAAAATTGATTTTTAATTAATTCGATCAAATCTAAGCCAAATAAATTTGAATACACAACACACCCTTCAACCGCCTTCAACGCGCCTTCACGGTAAACAACGAGACCAATACGTACACTCTCGGCGCATGCAAACGCTATACGTGTAGTGTCAGTGCTATAGTTTTGACACAGTCACCAGTACGTAGAGTTCAACTGATTTCGCTGATTTCGAACTCAGTGAGTTCAGTGTTCCACTGAATGCAGTCTTGAATTCAGTTATGTCAAAATGATTTCAGATGATTTCCCAGTGATCTCCAGTGATCTCCAGTGATCTCCAAGCTTAACTAATATTAGAAGATTCTGTTCATATTAAAAGTCGTAGTCGCTGACTTCCTCGAGTTCATACTGATTTCGAAGATTTTAATGAAGTTAAATGAGCATTACTACCCTTGATTTCCCAGTGAATAGCCCCTCGATGCTGCATAAGTCATTACTATATTTGTATCATCTCAAACCATAATTATTTATCTTTTTTGACCAATTTTCAAAAATATATTATGGTAAATACATTCTTAGAAATTATGGTGTGAGTATCGCGAGCAAGAATGCGTAAAAGTTTTCTCTGTGTATAAAGTATAGGGAAGCCGATATTTTCAGATGAGTACTCTCGGCCGGTTTGCCTTCTTATTTGGCGGCAAGGCCCAATGGGGTCTACTGATTAAAGTGAGAAAAAAGTTTCTGTGTTTTCACTTGTGCAAATTCATAAGAGAATCCATCATCAGGGTCAAGGTTTTGATAGGTTTCCTGTTTAACTTTCGTCTCATGACCATTTGCAAACATGCTGAAACCAGCCTGCCCAATCCTGCACCATGCGTCAGCGAGTTGCAGCATCGTCTGCTACATACTGTGAAAAACTTCATAAAATTAAAATATTTCAAATTTCTGCACTATATTGATTGAGCTGATTTTCGAATTCTTTCCGTTTGTATTCCTGCGTCTCTTAACATTTTTCGCTTATTTTTATGCTTGACTAATTATAAGAGAATCAAAGTGTTTTATTTAATTCACCATAAGCCCAGATGCTCAAGATAGGTAAAATTCCCATTCTAACCCCAACAGTGGTCGCAAGGGACTGGGCAGGGTCGAAGAAATTTGCTCAAATCACAATTGTTGGCGTGCCCAATACCGATGCTCTTGCGTTGCGTTACTTCGGCGGTGTTAGATGTTGTGAGCAACGTAAAAGAATCGGTAGTGGGGACGCCAATATCTGTAATTTGAGCCAATCTTCCCGAAGACTCAAGATAATCCGTAAACCACGCACACAACCTAAGATTCCCCTTCGGCCTTCATACATCTACTATAACATAAGTGCTGAGTAAAGCCACAGATTCCGAGGAAACCTGTCAAATCTTTTCTATGCAATAACCCAAGGATCTGAGAATTCCATGGTGATTTCATCAGAGATGTGATCAAATAATAGCAGAAAATTTATAATCTGATATGCTAACCGTAAAAATCTGAATCAAGCAGGGTAAAGGCGAGGTGGGTACTCCAAACTGAGGTAAAGATTTCGTGTTGAATCGCAGATATCTCCGGCTAGCTCCGCTAGAGGCAGCATGTTGCATCCCTGTAACTACGGAAAGTTGACCTTAGCTTGGAGTAATCAGCTGACTATTACCATGCTTGAACGATTACTTGCAACATTTCGTACCCCCAGTTTTTTCTGTTAATTTATGTGTAGCGTTTGCATGCAACCGTGCGCGCGCAAGTAATATCTTCTTGTGTTGGAGTTTTAATTTTTGACAAGCGTGACAGCGCGCAGCTTCTTCACGTGTATTTGGACTAATAGTAATTACGTTATTACATACTGAGCTGATTTCTAACTTCTCTTTCTTAACGTGTTTTGCGTGCTTGTTTTGCAGTAAGTATGCATTTTTCATACTGCATGACTAGACAATCCCAAGCAAAGAAAGCCCGGTCTCTGAGAAAAATCAAATTTACTTTATTACATTCTAAACCTCCCTACTTTCGCTTTCCAAATATTGGTCTAATTTCTATAATTTTAATTTTCTAAAAATAAGAATATTCCAAACTGAGCTACGGCACACTTGCATATTTACAAAAAAATATAACTAAACCATTTTCATTGTTTATTCGTCAACACTGAAATCACCACACGCATAAGAGGATCTTTAAAATTTTTCATTGATGAATTACTAAACCTAATGCTCGCTTATCTGGATTCTCATATCTTATAAGGTAGGTTTAAGGCGCTGGATTCTAAGAAATAATCTTACCGCGAGTCCACGACACACCGAGCTCCCCATCTCTCAGTCTCGTTTTTTTTCTGCATAATGTTTACACGCGCGTGTAAACTTCGAGAAGCACCTTATGTATATGGCTTTTGATTTAAGCCAAGATTGTTAATGGGTATTCATTAATTATGCAAAGCGAAGGACATCCTGATATGCGTGTCCCTCAATTCGAATTTATTTCCATCTCTTTAATAATTTGTGGTTGTAATTTTAAGAATAATTCAGGAATTCATACTTTCAGAAAGACAGTGCACTTGAAAGTATTAAGAAATGAGAATCGTATTATCTTGTGTAATTCTAATGGAAATATGATACAACGTATCGACGTTTAATGGGAAGTAGAGAGCTCGCGCGCGCAGGCGCTCGCTTTTTTTCTGCATGATAATAAACCTTAACGCTTGATTTCACAATTTTCGAATTAATGTCAATGTGGAATTTTCTTCATATAATAAAAATAAATGGTAATGCCTTTTAGGAATCACCTTATTAGCAATATTTTTATTGAAGTACCTGAGCAATCTTGAATTGTATCAATTAATCCCTTTTATATATATAGCCTGTAGTTAATAAAATTATGAACTAATCGTAAATTAATGTCTCGTCAATTTTTTTTACATTAAATTCTTCTCAATTAAATTGAAAAAATTTTCAGTGAGCGGTTGTAAGTACAGATCAGACATGTTTTCGTAGGCGAACGTACATAACACTTATACAATTATACACGACATTTTTACTTGAATAGTTTGTTTGTAATATGAATTAAATTGAAAAGACTTGTTATGCCACATATTCTGGCATTCTCCTTCTCTTTTTTGCTTTATTTCTGACATTCCCTACCCACCATTACTCTTTTATTATATTCAATTATCTACCTCTATTCCTTTCTATCATATGTATATTCTTCATGCCTGTCATTTTCGATGCGTTTTCCCACCCACGATCGACCCATCATTTCCTATCTCTATTTTTTCATTCAAATCTATCATTCATTTATA
Source organism: Andricus quercusramuli (assembly GCA_932178445.1). Lineage (NCBI taxonomy): Eukaryota > Metazoa > Arthropoda > Insecta > Hymenoptera > Cynipidae > Andricus > Andricus quercusramuli. The sequence continues at coordinate 50,692 of CAKNXH010057810.1, forward strand.
TTTCCTTCAACTCAACCAGCGAAATTTCCAGCAGTTTAATCTCACTGGTTGAAATAGCTAGATATTTGTCACTGGCAATCAGTGAGATTTTACTGGTTCACTCGGTAGACAGTCAATGCGTGCGTTATCGTCCATCAGGTTAAGTGTGAAAACATAAAAAATAGTACAAAATAAAGATCGCTTTCAAAAGTTTTACGGTGCCTCAAATAAGTCGGTGTTTACAGTAATACAAAATACGTCTGCAAGGATGAATTTTTGTATTTAAGATTTTCACCACATAATCTAAAGGATCTGGATGCTTTCTTAGAGTTACCATCTGCCACTCCATAGGTTTTTAGTCGCATGCTTCCTGATGGTCTATGAAGTTTCTTACGATGTGACAGTTGTTTGATAAAACCGCTTTATGAGCTGCTGCCAGTACCCTACTGACTCCTGAATGTTAAAGATGTGAAGTAATTAAGTAGTAATTTATTAATTACTTATTTAATTACCATTTAAAATGAACGTTGCGTGCACATTGCCTATAGCCGATATCACAGTAGGATAAATAGTTGCATGTTTCACATTCCTCCATATTGTCTTTACTTTATGCCTTAGCTCGCTATACCTATGGATATTCGTTGCATGGGTTGTCTGCAAATTCCGGTTAAGTGGACAAGCAGCGTCGATGATGCGGACTCTATCACCTTTTTTCTCTCACATCACGATGTTAGGTGGATTGGCTCGGATATAATGATCCGTCCGGATAGTAACATCCCAATATAAGATGTAATGTTCGTTTTCTAAAATGGGCACTGGAATATTTCTATAGAAAGGCATCCATTCTGTTAATAGTCTTAGGTTTAGGGCAATTCATAATGCCTGCCACATTATTAGGTCCACAGAAAAAACTAAGTGTAAACTTTACCCGGATTTCGGGGTAAAGATTACCTGCAACAAAAATTACCTCATGTGGGTAAACTTTCCCTGACGTCTCGTCTCGTCTCTCTTTAAGGAACTTTTGACAGCTCTAACGATTCGGCAAGTCAGCCTTTATGATGCCGCACTTATCCGATTTGCCTGTTACATTCACCATCAGCTAACTTCACTGCAGTGATCAAAGCTAGTGGGTTTCAATTTTTAAGACGGTGATGACAACTTTTATGAGAACAAAAGACAGTTTCTGCCCATCGAGGGTAATATTTGTGTTTTACCAATCCGAACAGGTAAAAATACGAAATTACCTGCAACACTATTTACCCTAAGTTTTTTCTGTGTCTATGCGTATATTATTTTGTTGCCATTACGCGACAACCATCAATAATGTGCTCAATGGATTCGTAGGTACCTCCGCATAATCGGCATCGGTCAACCACGTCTTAATGTAACACGGATTTGCGATTATTGCTGGTGCTCACAACCCTCTCCTGAATCGAAAAGACAAATTCTTCTGTTCATGTAAACAAGACTCCCTTTTTCAGCCAAATACTGGATGCCTCACTATCCACTTCATAATGATCTAACGTTTTAGGGTGCTCGACGTGGATGGCTTTTTGACTACATAGCGTTTGTAATTCCTCTGTGGTTTCTGACCTGATATTCAAGGCCTGCTCTGAGGACAAATTCAAGGGCATTTAATCGAGATCCGCTTTGCAGATGGTGTTGTAACACAGAAAAAACTAAGTGTAAACTTTTCCCGGATTTCGGGGTAAAGATTACCTGCAACAAAAATTACCCCACGTGGGTAAACTTTCCCTGACGTCTCGGTATTTTTCTGGTTTAACCCACGCTTGTGGGGAACTTTTGACAGTTCTAACGATTCGGCAAAACAGCCTTTATGAAGCCGCACTTATCCGATTTGCTTGTTACACCAACCATCAGCTAACTTCACTTCTGCGATTTAAAGCTAGTGGCTTCGAATTTTCAAGGCGGTGGTGAAAACTTTCATGAGAACACAAGACAGACTGCCCATCGAGGGTAATATTTGTGTTTTACAAATACGAACAGGTGGAAATACGAAATTACCTGCAACACTATTTACCCTAAGTTTTTTCTGTGAAACCGCAACAATCTCGCTTGCTTTTGAAATAGTCTTGCAACTGTATAATTTGTGATTTACACAGTTTCTTGACATCTACAACGCCCCTACCTCTTCAATGCTGTGGTAGAACTACCCTTTCAATCAACGAATTACTGTGGTGCATTAGGTGCTTCATTCCTACGCGGATGGTTCTGTTTAACCTTTCGAGGTCGGTGTTCGACCATTTGATGAGCCCAAAGGAGAACGTGAGGAGAGGGATGGCATTGGTGTTGATTGCTCTGATCTTGTTTGCCTAGTTAAGGGAATTCCTCAGAATCAATCGGACTCTTGTAGTTAGGCCATTCTTAACTATCGTATGCTGAATACCCTTAGGTTCGAGAATACACAGGCATTTATATGACTCGCCCTCAGCCTTTGCCTCGGTGTCACTGTCAAACTCGTTGTCTTTTTCTGCGGTCCCTGATTCTCCTCTGGTTAAATGCACTGTTGTGCATTCACATAGTCCGAACTCCATGTGGATATCATTGGAAAACTGCTTTGTGACATCGAATATTTCCTGCAATTTGTCGTCTGAACTAGTGTACAGCTTCGGAACATGCCTGTAGAGAAAATGGTTCAATTATTGACTATCCTCTTTATTATTTATTCTAGACCCATAAGGCACATGCTACATAGAGTTTTGCCTAATGAGTTCAAAGCTAAACAGAACCATTGTGCACTGAAGGAGTTTCCTTGAAAGATACCCGTTTTAATGCGTATTGATCTAGTTTTCGTTGGTTGTCCATGATCAAAATACTTGTTTCTTGTACCCCAAAACATCATGGAAAGATTTAGAAAGTCGATGAAGCATTGGCAAATTTTGTAAATTTTTAAGACTTCAAGCAAATATTTACATGGTAGGAAGGAATTGCTTGCTTGTAGTCAATGTATACCATGTGCAAGTTCCTTTGGTGTTTACGAGCTTGCCTCATGGCAGCAGCGTCTATGTTCACTAGATCTCCACTATCTCTCAAGTTCTTACAAACATCCTTTTTGTTCTTTTGTAAGGATGTCAATCTCGCCGTAGTGAGAATATACCTTATCTGCAATTATGGCTGTAAGTCATTCATAAATTTGCTGAAAGAAAGACTAACAGTCAAAATTAGGATGGATTTTTAACGTCTGGTATTGTAGGCAACATATACGTAGTACCTTTAAGCATTAGGCCCGGCATCAGATCTGGCTGTTTGATGATCTTCTGAAAACACCTTGCCAACGCAAAGTGCACACTCGTCAGGTACTTGTATCAAAAATTGTGCACCACGTCCGGAACTGGAGCTTTCCAGTTACCTGAACTTTTCAAAACTTCTGAAACATCTGAATCTGTAATGTTAGTCAGCTCCAAGTCAGGGTCATTGCTTGCTCTTACTTCCTCTATCTGAAACCATGCAGCGTCTAAATTGCTTCTGTTCGTTTTTTTCCAAACACCCGACCACTAGTTAATCACGTCTTCCAATTGAGGAACTTCGGTGTCTTTCTGGGTACTTTGCTTTACACACAGTTCACGGTAGGACCTTCTTTCATCTGCCTGAAAGGTTCAATTGTGCTGCCTTCTTGCATCACTTTTCTTGTACCGATGTAGTCTAGCAGTAAGAACATCAAGTCTCTGCCAATATCATCCAATATTATTGGACTCAATGTCTCGATGTATCGAGGGTGGACGATTTGAGTAACATGGTGTATCAGCTTTCTGGCTCAGTTTTCTTTCTTATATCGAGTCAAGCTACCTAATTTGCACCTTACTTTCCCTAGTAGCAAGATAACTGCAGACTGGCGGAAGCTGGGCGCCAGAAAAGGAAGAATCTGTTTGCAGCCTGGCGCCCGGCTGGTTCCGCTTTAGCGTGCTGTTCTGGCACCAGAGTCTGGTATAGCAGATCCTGGCCCAGATTGCTCATGATATACACCAGACAAAATTAAACCAACGTAAAATGGTACTAAATAGGTTTCTGCAATAGCTTGACACTATATTTCAGCCCTTTCTGGGAGAATATACTACGGGAACGTCACGACATTCCAGGAGATACACTGAAATATTAAAAACATAACCTGTTGTCGTATAAGCTTGCATGCTTGCATGTTTGGTCATACTTGTGAATCGTTCAAATTTTTGATTGACAGATTTTCAATTTCATTATTTATATTTAGTGTTTATGTTAGGCTCAAAGACCGAAAACGGCCAAAGACCGAAAAATACGGCCAAAACGCGTTCTGGCCGTTGCAGAAATGCCAGAACGCGTTGTGGCTGTTTTGAAAACGGCCAAAGACCGAAATGAACGACCAGAACTAGTTTTGGTCGTTTTCAGAGCGACCAGAACGCGTTCTGGCATTCTTGAAAATGCCAGAACGCGTTCTGTCCCTTTTCAAACGAGCAAAAACCGTTCTGCCTGGTAGTTTTCAAAAGGGCTGACTCAAAACTGTTCTTTGGAGTAATCGAACTGTATACGAAGCATAGTAGAAAACAAGACTTCTTTGGGACAAAAATCCGCCGACTTCTCAAATCTCGATCGAACAAAGTATTTTTTTTTTCAATACTAAAAAAGGATGGTACTTTGATGTATTTATTATTTAACATCAAAAATGCAATTGTTTATATTTGTACTATCTACAAACACCCGCCCCCCTTGAAACGTCAGAGTAAAAATATAAAATGACCCTTCCCCACATAAGAATTGAGTTTGAATTCCAAATAAATTCAAATGAATTGCAAATATATTTGTACCTTTTGGTATTTCAAAACATTCTACATTGATAACAATTTTTTTTTCTGAAATATGATACTGTGATGGCAAAAGTAAATAATATTTACTCCATAAACAAGAACTGTTGATTATTGAAACAATATTCACTTAAAAAATCAGTTTGCCAGTAGCCAAAATATACGTTTGTTTATAAAAATTCTTTTAATAATTAACTGTTGTTGTCCTAGGGGAAAATATGATAGCAAAGAGTAATTGGCAATACATTTTCAATTATTTCCACTAAAAATTTGGGCCCATTTGTGGAATAATAGTGAAAAATTGAATTTGTCATGAATATTGTTTGAGTAACTAACAATTGTTGATTTGAAAACAATAGCAGCAAGGATTCATTCGAAAGACATTTTCGGGTAATAATGCAAACATGAAATTTAGCCTATTCATTGTGACATAAGGAAACTGTGTATTTGTTTATAAAAATTATTCAAATAATCATCAGGCAGCAGCAGCTAGTCTTCATTTATCGTAATTGGAAATTAAATTCTCTTATATTTTATTTAAAGATTGTGAATTTCAAGCAGCTAATCATTGCGAAAGATTTTTGTCCACAAAAAGTGACCAAAATAAAACCAACGTAATATGTGGACCAGGGTGGCTGGAAAACACTTTCTTTTCTTTAGAGGGCGACGATCCCCCCATTTTGTTCCAAATCCAAAAAAAGAAAACGCCTCATTTTTGTTTCTTCGATTTTAATTCCATTTGTTTAAATAATCGAGAATTAATCAGGCAATGTTAATAAATATTCCACTTGACCAATATAAATAATTTTAGGTGAAAAAAATACGAGAATATATTGCCCAAAAGGTCGTTTTTATGGAGAATTGATATTTTTGGTTTGAAGGGTAGTTTTCAGGGACTCGTGGGGATGTGTTAGGGGGCATTCATTAATTATGTAAGGGTCCTGAGGGGGAGGGGGGTGACAAAAATATCTACATGATCGTACCTCAGGAGTAGGGGGGGTTAAAACCATTCTTACGTAATATCTTACTATGTCAATTATTGTTTCAATTCGAACGAACACAGTAGCTACTACTACTTCCAAAGACTAATATAATTTTTTCAAAAAATAAAATTCTTTTGTTTAAGTCAAATAACAACGTGTTTTAGTTTTTCGAATGATATGTAACTATTCAACGCTATTAAGAAAAATTCTAAGTTAAATATTGCATAAGAAAGGGGGGGGGGTGGTTCAAGAAATCTTATCTTTACTTTCCCGACACATTTTTTCAAACCCTAAAAAATTATTTCAAAAACTGATAAAAGTGATTTTTCCCCATGCATTTTACATGGGAAATTTCAAGTCAAAGCCGGCAGCAGTTCAAATAAAAGAAACGTAAAAACAAAAATTAGGCATTTTCTTTTTTCAGATTGAAAACAAAATTTAACTCTAAAGGGCAGTTTCGAGTCCGCCCTTTTGAAAACTACTAATCAGAACGGGTGTAGGGTGTTTGTAAAAGGAAAGAACGCGTTTCTTTTACATCTTGCAAATGTAGGAGGTATTGTATTGATGAGAAGTGTAAATTTCGGTCCATCTACCTTAAGTTTAATTCTAAATGTCATTCAAATATTTCATAGAAAAACCAATATAATTATTACTTTTACCTCTTTTCGAGCCAGCCCTTTTGAAAACTACCAATCAGAACGGGTTTTGGTCGTTTGAAAAAGGACAGAACGCGTTCTGGCATTTTCAAGAAAGCCAGAACGCGTTCTGGTCATTCTGAAAACGACCAAAACTAGTTCTGGTCGTTTATTTCGGTCTTTGGCCGTTTTTAAAACAGCCACAACGCGTTCTGGCATTTCTGCGACGGCCAGAACGCGTTTTGGTCGTTTTTTTCGGTCTTTGGCCGTTTTCGGTCTTTGAGCCTAACATTTACACTAAATACCAGAATCTGGTTCCTTTGTTCATCAGATTCTGTTTTTCGTCTGGTCTGATCTTTTCTCCGGCCACTCTAGTCGACTAGGGGGAGCAGATGCTGATCCAGACTCTGGCCTCTGTCATCCCAGGCAGACGTTGCTACTAGGGTTGCTGAGATTGATATCCAACCTCAATTTCCACGATGGACCTCGATCCCTTTCTGCGACAAATACTGCATTTGTAGGCCTATTTCTGCGGCCCAACATTCTCGTCGCTGTCACAGCTGCTCAATGCACAAGACTTAGCACCTCCAACGCAGTTAGTGTTGCGTTCAAATGCATAGGTAAAACGTTGCTATCCACGTGTTCTGTTAGTGCACGCAGATGAGACTTTACACGTAGCAACTATGCACGTGCCCAACTGTGCACGTCGGTGGCCAGGTGGACAACTGTGCACGTCAGTGGCCAGGCGGACAACTGTGCAAGTCGTTGGTCAGACGGAAAACTGTGCGCGTTGAAGTTTCGACGTGCACACTTGTCCAAGTACCATCTGTGCACGTGCACAGTTGTCCAAGAGACAACTGTACACGTCGAAATTTCGACGTGCACAGATGGGCTCCTGTGGACTTGTTCGTGCATAAATATCCATTTGCTAACTGTGCACGTGCACAGATATCACTTGTCCAACTGTGCACGTGCACATATGTCACTTGCCCAACTGTGCACGTGCACATATGTCCCTTTCCTAACTGTGCACGTGAACAGATGTCCCTTGCCCAACTGTGCACGTGCATAGATGGAACTCGCCTAACTTTGACGTGCACAGATTTCACTTGCCCAACTGTGCACCTTTATGTCCTTACGTAAGGGTTGTACGACCCCCTTAAAAATGCGCCATTGCATGCACGTGAAGCAGGCGTAATGTGGCCGCTTCCAGCCCAGTGACTTTCGGACATGCGCACTCCGCCGCCGGGCCGACGTGAAACTTTACGCCCGCTACATGAAACTTAACGCCCGCTATATAAAACCTCAGGTCCGCTACACATACACACACTCACAAAATGTAAATATCTAATACAAGGTTCAGAACATTGTATCAGACATTTATCAACTGAAGAAAATTAAATTAAATGAATTAACGCTTTCTCTATGAGGAAGCAGAATAAATTTAAAGAAAGATTTTCTTATATTTATAATAATTTGGAAGAAATCTTCTCATAAAAATAGCTTTTGAAATATTTCTAAGCAAACTTTAAAAAAGTAAGTACACTCCATTCTACCAGGATCGAATAATTTTAACTGTTCAAAATTTATTATACGTAGATACAAAGGTTCACCCTCGTATAAACCCTTACGTGAGGACATAAACGTGCACAGTTGGGCAAGAGACATCTGTGCACCTGCACAGTTTGGCTCCTGTGGACTTGGACATGCACAGATGGACGTACACAGTTGTCCGTCCGGCCATCGACGTGCACAGTTGGGCACGTGCAAAGTCGCTACGTGCAAAGTTGTCCGTCACCCAGACGATGTCTCTGTGTTGATTCTGCTTGCCTGAGTGACAAAAATTCCTTGCCAGGTGCTGTGGGTTTTCTGGGATTTCGCTGTTTACATCAATGTTATCAATGTCCGGAGGTGATTCTAGTGTATCAGGTACTTCATGTATATTTTCCCCAGCAACTATGCCTTTAGCTACAATCGGGTCTTGGTTGTCCACATCTGCCAAAGGGATTTCATCAATAGGAAACTGCTGTTCCCCTTCCATTTTGATGGCAGCTATGTCAGGAGCCGAAAACAATCTATTCACAGATATTGAGCATTGTTGGCCTGCCAGATTCTGCTCATTCATTCTTGTGACATATAGTATGTCCATTTTAATCGCTTTCTTGGTAAGTATGTATTTTTCATACTACATTACTAGAAATTCCCAAGCGTATTATCGTATTATCTTTTGTATTATCTTGTATAATGCAAATGCAAATATGATACAACTTATCGACGTTTAATGCGTAGTAGAGAGCCTCTGGTTGAATTAGGCCATTGCCCTCTGGAGGATTTGGTGGTGTTGGATCATCATTAGATTGCGAAAGAACATTAGTTGCCGCTGCTTGATGTTGCGGCGCAGGTTTTTGTAGTTGATGTTTATTATAGACGTTTTTACACGCCAAATGAACCTCTGTTTAATCCCCATTGCTCGGTCTTCTGAGACATGTAGATTATTTCTGATTTCCTTCACCTTCGAGATAATATATCATGGTGCGATGGTTTTTAGATGAGGATACTTTGCAGCGAACTTCGTCCTGAAGTTGTATCCCTTTTCGCTCTCTGTTTCATACTTCTGCCTTTCAGATCAGAGACGCACCAATTCCTCTTAAATTGTGGTATCCCACTTGAAGCTCTCTCACAGTATTTCTGTTGAGGTGGTTGGCTGCAAATTGCTCGCACTAGCCAAAGAACACTTGGTATTCCACGATTTAACGTTTGCCGCTGATGTTCTTGCAGGCCAGCCGTTTGATTAGTGAGATCTGCCTGACCGTCTCACCGTCCCCACCATCCCGCATACTGTGGACCCCAGCGGTGGCTCCAGGGGTGTCCTGACGATTCCGGGGAAGCGATAAGCATTTTAAAATACGCAGAAGATTCTCCATGATTTCTATGCGTTTTTGGTGTTCCTTTTAATCCCTTTCCTTTTCGTTCTCTGTCTGCCAAATTCATGAGAGGTAAGCTCAAGCCCTACCACCACGCCGACGCGAGAACCTCTTCGGTGTTATTATTATTATCATACCTTCATACCTTTCAGGGTAAGCGTGACTCACTCGATGAGGAAGGAAGTAGTTGGAGACATTACTGGGGTGAGGAGTACAGATTTTTAGATTGATCTAGGATTCCCGTTTTGATTATTTACATAACACGTTCATTGCGCAACACTGCTCCGACCAAGGTCGCCGATCAATCTCTCTAGCGATCACTCCAGGTGAACAGCTTCACAGAGTCATCATGTGAAGCTCTCCACTTGGGCTTATTTGTATGCAAGGTCTTTTGTTAAAGGCGTCATTCAATCCGCTGACATTCATCATGCATTTCTTATAAACTATTTGTTGCCACATTTTTCTGTCCTGGCATAACTTTGTACCTTTCTTCACGTCCATGCATATTCTCATGCAAGCTCTTCTGTTTCTATGGCTTTTGATGGCTCTTCGAATTAGGGTCTCATTCACATAATCTAACCATGCTTTCCTCGCTCAGGGCTGCCTCACAGTCACTTTTGTTATTTTTAGTCACTTTTTTTTTAAGTCACTTTTTCGTCACTTTTTTAAGAAACAGTCACTATAAGTCACTTTTTTAAAGGAAAATTTCATTATTTTAGTTTTTAAACCTATTAGACTCCATCTAATTCTCATAATTACTGATAATTACACTTTCATTTTTATCGACTTTGCTGTTAACGTTTTAGCTGTTACCGACTGCAGGACAATCGGCGCCGTTTGCGCGGCACTATAGCGCGAATTCTGATATTCAATTGTTTTTGTTGATCGTGGCATGGCCGCATGGACAATATTTTCGTGGCTTGTGTGTTTTCTTGCCCATTTATAGTGAAATTGTGAATTTAGTCATTAATAGGAGTTAGACACAGGTATCTATTGTCTAAATCCAATATACTTTATCATTTAAAAACAAAAGTTAGGTTGTGTTTTTCTGAGAATCCCTTATATTCATTTCTCTTGCTTCTTTTCGCAGAAAAAAATATCGCTGTTCCATTGACGCTCTCTTTATAGCATTATATTTTCGGACAATAGTCGCAAAAAATTCAAAATTTCTCTATTGACTTTTCGATAACTGTGAATAAATTTTTTTCAAAATCAAATAAATAAAAAAAAGTGAATATAGTATCTAAGAAAAAAAGAAAAAAATAGCTCTATCTGAAACTTGATTAAATACTTCAAAATATAGTTTTTAATGAATCTGAATATTTAAATTATTTTGTAATTGCTTGAAAATTTCTGATTAGCAAACATTTTGTAAATCTGCCAATTTTTCTCTATATCCAATTTAATGTTCTCGTCTTGAATTACCTACTTATTTACGTTTATTAAAGTTATAATTTTGAACTAAAAATAAAAATATTTGGACATTTGATTCTTTCAGGCATTCTGGTGTGGTAAAACGCAATGGGGAAGAATTGCACTTTTTCCTCTTTGTGGCTTGAAAAAGATGATGGACAAGGCTATAAGGTAAAAGATAGGGCAGTCAGATTTAGCGATCATGAAGCTTCCTGCTCTGTATGCGGTGGTTCCAGAATTATAGTTACTCATAAGGGGTCTCAGGCTCTCATTCAACATGCTGCGACAGACAAGCACAAAAAAAACTTCGCTGGCCAACGAGAAACGATGCAGTTGATGTTAAAATGTGCATCAACAGTGTCAAACGATTCTTCTTATTTTGTGATGACAAAATTTCCAAGTACCATTCAAATCTACAGCGTTCGTGATCAAACAACAAGAGCGGAGTTAATATGGACTTTGAAGTGTGTTGCTGCTGATTTCAGTGCTGCTTCCTGTCGTGACTTGAGAAATATTTTTTAGTCTATGTTCGGCATGAATCAAATCACCGAGAATTTTACTCTTGGCCGCACCAAGGCTACTTATCTTCTGAATGATGCAGTGGCTCCCTATTTTAGGTCTGTCCAACATAAAGACATGGAAGATTCGTTTTTTAGTCTTTTATGTGACGGAACAACAAATGCGGCTGGGCAAAAGGAGCTCCAGACCTCTGTGAGGTATTGGTCGAAACAGAAACATGGTATCGTTTTTCAACATTTGGAAACATTTTTCATTGGGAGTGCTACAAGTGACATCATTCTGGAGAAGTTGAACGAAGCTATGGACCACGCTAATTTATCTACATATAATCTTCTGTAGTTGGGTAGCGACGGACCGAATGTAAATAAAGGAGTTTTCAGGAAAATGAATAGTCACCTAATTCAAATGAGGAAGAAAGGTTTAATTGACCTTGGCACTTGCAACATACACGTTTGCCATAATGCGTTCCTTAGTGGAATGGATAGGCTGGGAGAGGAAGCATTTTCTTTTCTTTATTTGTTGCATGATTTTTTTTTACGGATGGCCTACTAGATGGGAAGATTTTTGCAGCATTTTAAAGAAATTTGAGGTTCCGCTACTACATTTCATCGAGCACGCATCCTCGCGTTGGCTTACAATTCAAGGGGCTGCAGAAAGAAGTCTCATTCTTTGGAAACCTACGCTAGAATATTTTTTTAAATTTCTTCCGAACAAGCAGGGTCAGAACTTGCATGAGAAGGAGTGCTATCTGCGGATTATAAAGTTGTTAAAGAAGCCAACGATGAAAGCTGAAATGATGTTCGTTGCTTCAAGCTCCAAGGTACTGACGAATGTTACAAAGATGTTTCAACAAGAGGAGCCTCTTATTCACCTGCTGCATTCACAGCTGATGAATGTAGTGACAATCTTGATTGGTGGGTCTTGTAAGAAAGAAGATTTGCCTTATGACAAAGTATTCGATAGCAGTAATCTTCTCGAACCGAAAAATTTTGTTCTCCCACAAGACTGCTTGGATGAATTGTCAACGGTAGCTGAATTGAAAAAGGCTCTTTTTTTAAGGATGCTCAGTCACATTACATCGCCGTCTGCAAGCACATGTTAAATAAATCATCCTTAAAATCTGCTACAATTCTTCGAGACTTACAGTACCTGGACCCTGGTAAACGGGTGAAGTCTTCCAGCTCTAGTGCCATTGTGGCAGCCGCTAAAGCTCTGCCCTGGACGGTAGAAACTGATGTGCTCAAGGACGAGTGAAAACTTCTGCAAGGAGAGAAAATCTTGGAAATTAATGGTGAGAGAATCGACGAATATTGGGCTCGTATATTTGATTTAAAAAATCTTATGGGAGAAAAGAAGTACCCGACTGTGAGTAAAAATTTGAAAGACTTCCTTACTCTGTCTCATGGAAACGCCGATGTTGAGAGAGGGTTTTCAGTTTCTGGTCGTATCCTTACGGTTTTTTCAAAGAAATAGAAAAAAGAAGTACGTGTCATAAACTTTTTGTGAATTCAAATATAGTCACCTCTTCAGGAGTATTAATGAAATAATTTCTACCGAATATCTTTCAATTTTGACACTGCAAATCCTCTTTTATTGTGCCCGGAAAATGCCCTCAAAATTGCAAAATAGCAGTTTTCTGTCAAATTCATCCTAAAGACGGTATTTTTTGAAATTTTTTCAACATAAATTATTTTTAATTGATATGTGACGAGTTCTGGAGTATATTTTAAGTAATTTTTAATTCCAAGAACCGTAAAAAGTTATCATTTTCTGGAAATAATTACACAATTGAAGAACGTTGAGAGCAATATATTTTTAAAGGATATTCGGTGATTATTTGAAGGGCGACACCGCATAAGGGCGTAAGTGCCAAAACCCGAATTTTACAGGAGGAAAGAAAAACTGTAGAACTTTCACGCAATTAATTTAAAAAAAAGAAATGCGAAAACAGTTCGAGGTACTGTTAGGCTTTATCGATCTATGGAACTAACATCCTGAAAGAAGCATCCATCTTCGAGAAAACTGTTGTCAAAAGAACGGCACGTCCCCAAAAAATCTGATTTTGATACATAAAGAGTTGCATAACTTTTTTATTTTTAAATTTAAAAAAGGAAGAAATTACCTTAGAGCTATTGGTTATCTCTATTGAATCGCAAAAAGAGCGCTCCAAAAAAATTAGACATGTGCGAGAAAACCCTTGTAAAATAGCCGCGCATCCTAAAAATTCAAATGTTGACACATAAAAAGTTGCGTAACTGTTTTATCTTTGCATTTAGAGAAAAAACAAGAGACTACTTTCGAGCTATTACTTAACTCTATCAAACCGTGAAATAAACATCTGAAAGGAAGCAGTCACATCCGAAAAAACCCCTTATCAAGTACTTTTGAGCTATTACTTAACTCTATCGAATTGTGAAAAGAACAGGCAAAAATATTAAATTACTTTAAAAACAAAAATACCAAACATGGAGTTTGCCCCACTCCTACGTCGAACCGGACCATAATCTTTTACAGAAATATGAGTTAGGTTAAAAACATTATTTTAGGCCAATAAAACGCATTTCTTAAATTTGGCACTTACGCCCTTATGCGGTGTTGTCCCACAGTGTTTTTGAAGGTGAAAGAAGTTTGACTAAAATGGATCCAAAATCGGGTTTCATAGGAAGTTTCTACATGATTTATAGGTTCAAAATCTGAAAGGATAAAAATCCCAGCTGATCCTTATCACGAGATATCGATACTTTAATATTTAAAATCTTATAATCACAATAAAAATAATTCAATTCATTGACCTTTCTGAATTTCGCGCTAAATTTTCGTTCCATCTGAGTGCTGAGGCGAGAACAATGGACCAAATGCATGGGATTCGGTCCATTTTGCCCTATTCTGCTAGCATCTTCGTAAAATCTAATTTTTTCCCTATAAGTGTTTCAGAAAAATAGTTTTTATTTTTAAGAACAATTTAATGAAAGAATAAAATGATTATCATTATTATTACTCATTACGGAGATAACACAAAAATAACATTTCACCTGCATTCGACAGTTTCATAGACCACACTGATGATAATGATGATTCTAATGATTAAAGTTTGGAAAATATGGACGATTTTTCTGGAAGAAGAAAACTATTCTGAGGGTGACAGTATGAGCAAAAGGGGTATAAGCCATCTAGCGTACATCGGTTAATATTACTATGCACGGTTCTTCAAATAAAAGAGACTTATGGAAATGTCAAACTGTTATTCGAGTTTCAAGCTTCTCATAATTAATGGCCAATAAACTGCAACAGCATCTATTCCTTGCCTATCCTGTTCTATTTCACTAAGAGATATGAGAAGCAACAACAATGATGCGAATACGATGAATTTCGTTTTACAGGAAGAAACAAAAAATGCAGTGAAGACTGTCATAATACAGTCATTCTTGCACGTGTTGAAGAGAGTTTGTAATATATCGACAATAACAATGGCCCAGGATTTTGGTCGGAGCAAAGTGGAGAATCAGTTCACCGAGAGTTCTTGAAGTTCTGGGATCGTTATACAAAAAATTCCCTAAATGATGAACCTTATTCATCAAGACTACTCACAGCAGTGACTGATTTTTCATCACTCCATATCTGAGTACAATATTCTTAGGAATTATACAGAAATATTGTCGTTATCGTTGGTCATGGTTTGAGCTGAAAGTGATTCTTATTCACCATTTCCTATCGTTTGAAAATGTAGAATTTTCTCACTGAAACTAATTCAAATTTTTCATCATTCAAATTGATCAAATGTCGATATCACGCGAGAAGGATCAGCTGGGATTTTGATTCTTGGAGATTTTGAACCTATAAATGATGAAGAAACTTCATATAAAACCCGATTTTGGATCCATTTTAGTCAAACTTCTTTCACCTTCAAAAACACTGTGGCCCTTCATTTAAACAACTTTCATTTGTTTTCTCTGTAAATCGTGAAACGTTATTCTTTTCTGCAATTAATGACACAATTAACGAATGTTAAAAGTAATATTTTTTGTTGAAGATATTTTGCAATTATTTCAATCACTATTAATAATAATTTACTTGCACCTGTTCATAGGAAAGGTGGAGAATAATCTAGATTTTTCAAATCCCTCACACTATGTTGCTTAATATTCAGTATTTCCTTATCTCAGAACGTATACACTATATTGTTTGAATGATAATAATTAGTTTAAAAATTCATATCAACTGCTCCAAGTATAGCGTTTTTTTCGAAATCAGCCTCGTAGATAATTGGAATCTGTGGACTGAAAATAATTTACATGTAGATATTTCCTAGAGTATATATACACTTTTTTTCTTAAAATCACCCCCGTAGATAATTGAAATCTGTAATCTAAAAATAATTTGCAGGTTAATATTTCCTAATGTATGTGGATGAAACAAAACAGAGAAGTCATTTTTTAAATTATAAATTTCTTTTAAGTATGGGATTAAAATGTTAAGTGTAGAGCTGTGAACTTAGAAGTTGCTACAGCCTTTTACGTGACAATTTACTTTTTTCAGTCAAAAATATTACTCTTAAATTCCTTGAATTGTGTCATTAATTCCAGAAAGTGATAATTTTACCGATTTACATGGGGGAAGAAATGTTTAGAAAAATATAAATTGTTTGAATAATTACCAAACATTCTTCAAAAATATATTGCTTCCAACATTTTTTAACTGTGTCATTGTTACCAAAAAATAATAACTTTGTGAGATTTAAGGGAGAAAAATTCTTTAAACAATTTGAAATTGTTTAAATAATTATCAAATAAGTTTCAACAAGTACTAATACTGTTGACGTTCATCAACTTTGTAAGATTTATTCCAAAAGATATTAACATTTCACGATTTACAGGGAAATAATTGTTTAAACAAACAATTAAATGGGTTTGGGTATGTAAAAATTAAGAGATTTTGAGTGGAAATCATTCCTTGAATACTTCTTAAGAGGTGACAGTACTCCAATTCACAAAATTCCATTTTTTTGAAAATCGAAGTTTTCCCATTTAAAACCCCACGCAATTTCTTTTTCACGAAAACGATCAAAATGAGTGGGGGGTTATCACCGAAACTCGAAAGTCAAATTTTTGAAACACCCTACTTCGCACTCTCCCAGGGCTTCCCAAAGTTTACTTCTAACCACTTTGTCAAATGCTTTTCCTAGGTCAACAAATGCACAGAGAACTTCTTTTTTTCTTCTTGAACTTTTTTCTGTGATCTCTCTGAAGCTACTGGCATAAACCTACTTTGGACTTCCATATTTTTTTCTTTTGTTATTTGCATTACCCTATGAATAAGTATTTTTAAATATATTTCACTTTCGGTACCTAATAAGCTGATATCACTATAATTATTGTGACAGGAAATCACTCCAGTCAAATAAATTAAATTAAATTATCAGCAAATGACCCATCCGTAGACGTCAAGATGAGAATTTCCATCTTGAAGTTCACTTAGGACTTTACGGTCAATTTTAAAATTCAAATCCGTCGTCGGTGTGTCAGGTCCGTGATTTACTCGTAGTTCGATCTACAGTCAAAAGGGCCATGAGAACCGGACGAGAGCCATGCGCGGCAATTCAGAAAACGCGACCAGGAAGCAAGCAAAAGCGCGTCATTCGCTCCGATACCGCATAGATGGATGTTCTTCAAAATCTTCGGGAGACTGTTCTCCGTAATTTTATAAAACTATAACAACCATTGTGGGTTGGCTTCGTCAAAATCGTTATATCCAAGAATAAATGCACTGGACACCGAGTTAAAAATGGTTTTGGAAACCGATTGAAAACGATTATATTGGAGGTTATACCACATTGATTCAACAATCGACTTAGAGGATGTAAGTAGCATTTAATTAAATGATGTATTTCTGGAATATCACTGTAGTTGCTTGTTAAATTTATCGTTGGGTTTACCCAACGAACCTGCCCCGATTGATATAGTCTCGGCAACAATATATTAAAATATTAAATTTTAAACGAGCCTTGGCAGCTCTAACCCAGGCCGCGCCAAGTGAGTGACAAATTCTGTAAAAGGGGTAATTGGAAACTTACTCATTTAATTTAAAAACCCTATGACAGAATTTTATCCTGTCTCATTATTTTAGTTGTTTTTATCTCCCTTTTCTTTGTATATTGGTACGATAATCGCGTTTACATTAATTCTCGATACATTAATTTCTTAATTCGCACAACCTGTGAGGTATGTAGTCGCCACCGTATTAAAGCATTTCCCTAATAGCACGGAACGTTCCGGCGGAGCGTTCCAGGAACGTTTCCGTAACGTTTAAAATGTCCGCCCCTTGGGAACGTTCCAGTGAAACGTTCCAGGTACGTTCCACTGGGGCCTGAGGAACCTTCCATCATTGTTATTTTTAACAACAATTATCTCGTTAACCGTAAGAGATAGGTAAGAAAGGATGTCATTTTTGAGTTTTGAGTACCGCATATGCAACACTATAATATGATATCCTTATCATAAACTGACATCGATTTTGACCTTTCACTTACGGTTCACGTGATATTTATTGATAATAATAACAATAAGTTAATTTATGTTTGGAACATTCTAGTGTAACGTTCCTGGAACGTTTCCAAGCGGCGGATATCTGACACGTTCCGTGCTATTAGGGTTCAGCGTTAATACAGTTTACACCAGCAGCTTTACCTTTTTCAAGCTTTTAATTGAGGCTGCGGATTCTATAACCGCTTAAAGAATTTGACGCCTAAGAGTGGGGAGGCCTCTGACTGCATGTCTTCAGGCGTCGTCCAGGGGCCTTCATACTCTCTGGCAATAAATTGAAACGATCACTTTAGCCTACGCCTGAGAGTAGGCTAGACGTATGCATGGAGGATACCCGACACGGCGGAAGCCATCCAACAGGCGGTAGTAGTTCCGTGCGAGAGCGCTAGGAAGTGTCGAGTCGGTTCTCCCGCGACCTACCTCAACCGTCTAGGGTATAAGAAGGGAGGAGAGATCCAGAGCTGGCACTCTCGAGTCGACTACGGGAAACCGAAGTCGACTACCGAAAAAGATCCGTGACAGACCAGCCTCTGCTCTGGAAGGATCTTAGTCCGTTTTTTGGGAATCAGGGCACGCCTTACCGGTTCCAAGATTGTATTTGCTTTTGTTCTTTATTATTTACCAGTGATATTTATTTTATCATTTGTGCTAATTCTGGGCACGCCAATTCAGGCTCCAGCCATTTTTCACTCTACAGGTTGCGTTTCTCTGGGTGCACGACACCCTTAGATATTTATTGTTGTGTATTATCGGGGCACGCTGAATCAGGCTCCCGGCATTTTTGATTTTTTATCTCTGGTTTATTATCGGGGCACGCTGAATCAGGCTCCCGGCATTTTTGGTCTTTTATCTTTTGTTTGTTTGTTGGGGTACGCTGAACCAGGCTCCCAGCATTTTTAAGTTTTCAGGCTGTATTCTGGGCATGCCATCATAGGCTCCAGCTCTCTTTTTTAGTTGTTATATCAATTCGGGTACGCTGCATCAGGCTCCGGAGATAGGTATTTTTATTGTGATAGAAAACGGCGCATATTAAAGGTTATCCGCTGTATGAAATGTTTAAGGATTAAGTTTATACTCTCCGTAATACTACGTGAAATGTACGAGTTTAATATGATGTAAAATATTAGCTCTCTAGGAGAAGGGAGATCGAAATCACGAAGCTTGTTCACGCGTGATAATTTGATTTTAATTGTAATCAACGACGCTTATTGATACACTGTACCTCTCGAAGTAACATTAAGTATTATTCGAATAAGATGAATCTCGTCAAGACTGAATAGTATGTAAAATAGCGACTGATTTTTGTACCAACTTGCAACAGATTATGTTTTTGAATAAAACACTGTTTTCTTTTGTTGATTAAATTGTGTATATTTTATTAATCTTCTCCTTTCTGGGTCCAAACTAATATTACCAGGGCTTAGGGCTAGGTAATAATTATATAGTTAAAAACGAACTCTTTAAAAATCTTATGGGTGTTTCCCCATAGCTCCACCTCCCAATAATTCCACAAAAGAGTCTGTCAAAGCATCTACTAACCCGCCTGTATCATATAGCATTTCACCCTTGATATTTTGTATGCTGATCAACTCCGTAATTCTACTTCCTTTCATACTGATCAAGGCCTATTTATAACATAGTTTCTTGCTTCCTTCAATATCGATTTGCATTTTCTTTTCTACTACAGAAGAAGTCCGATAAGTTTCTCATTTCGGGGCTGTAGGGGTGGAAAATTCCAGGAATTGCGGACTTATCGGATGCCCCCTCTAGTAGCACGATATTAGGTGCGCGCATGCTTACGAATGATGCGCAACTCATAAGCAAAACAGCACACGTAGTGGGAGAACCCGAATTAATGTGCGTGCCGTGCGTGTGATGGCGTTTTAAGGGGACTGTAAACTTATCGGACTTGTACTGTACTGTTTTCCGTTTATCTTTACTTTCTTTGACTAGTAGTTTCACTGTCCTCTTTTTGTTTCTCTAATTAACTCGAAGTCTATTTCTCTGCTCATCGCTAAGGCCTGTGATGTTCAACTTTCCCAGATGCGCTTGATTTTTCTGTGGACGGCTTCGAGGATTTCATCATTCCAACACGCATCACTAGACATTCTTCCCAGGCTCGATCAACTATGTGGGAAATAAATGGCGATATTCAGCACTCCCAATAATAGGCAGGAGATTAGCAGAACTGTACATTTTCTGGTTCCTATATATGTATATGCACCTTCCTTATATGTATTGAATAGTCCAATAATTTGAGAAAAAAAGAAAAACAAAGACAAAATAATGCAAATGAGAAACGCATAATAACAAATTACAGATAAGTAGCATTCTATTTCCCATTTTATGTTTCTCATCCACTGCATTTTGCCTTTATTTTTTTGGAAAAAAATGCCACATGTGCATCATGTAGTGACAGCAAGTGACAACAATAAATGACAACAATCAATTTGCTGCGCATGTGCTTTTTACACGAGTTTTCGCTATCTGCAATAGGCAGGAGAACTAATGTCGTACCCCTCACTGTCTTTCCGTCCCAGCGCCATAGTCCTGATTTTTCTTGCAACCGCAGTACCACACAGATCGGTCGCACTTCTAGCAAAGATATCCCGGAGCATAGTCCATGCGCCCTCTATATTTTTATTACTTATAATGCCTTCCAAGTTGCCCTATCTGTACTTTCGTATATCCTATTCTGAAAATCTATTCGCACGTGATCATTATTACATTCAGCACGTCTCATAACCCCTTTATCTTTTACTAGCTTTCTTAGTCTCTCATCCCCAACAATGTCAATTATACTGTTGCTATCTCCTCTGCATCAGGCGTATATGTGGATCATTCTATACCTGAACCAAGGATTTTTAATAAACAAGCCCTTTTATAAACGTAAGCTTACTAATCTGTCTTCCTCCAATCCATTCATTTCTCGCAGTAGAATGATTCTTTCACCATGCTCGCAAGTACCTATAGTATCATTTAAAGTGTCCCAGAAGGTGTCTTCAACTTCATTTCATTCACCACCAACTGGGGCGTTGCGTGCTATGATAAATAATCTTCTTGTTCCTACTTCCATTCTAACACACAATCTGGGAAAAACAAATCCATTATCCCTGACATGCTGCCTTGCTCACTCATTCATAATCATACCAACCCCTTGACTACCATGTGATTCACTTTCTACTCCTGACCATATTTGAAGTCCGTCATTTAACTCCCCACTTTTTATCTCTTTCATGTCGCATCTCTTTTTCTGTTTCAGGTATACATAAAATATCTAGCTTTCTTACGAGCATATTTTCTCGTAATTCTCTTTCTTTAAGATCATTCGTCAACCAAAGTTTCAATCTATTCTGAGGCTACTCTATTACTTTTACTATTCATTGTTCAAAGTTTACGTCCAACCACCACCATTATACGAGGAATGTATTTCACGAGTCGAAATCATGTACAAATTAAGTAGCTAGTCGTCGTAGGGTTTTTTTTTTTTTTTTTTTTTTTTTTTTTTGTGGAGGACGTGAGAATGCATTTACGCACTGAGTGTGGGACTCGACCTAAAAAACGGTAATACTCATTAAAGTACCTCCTCTTCCCGCCAACCCATGTTCCCGGAATCCGCTTTGGCATTACTTCAGGAACATGGGGATAAGGCCACTAAGCCCCACTTCGGCTTCTAATGTTTAGAGCCAACTTGACATTTCACCTCCTTACACCAAACCAGGATGCACGCATCGTCCTCAATGGTGTGGTTGTCGTCGAAGGGTGAAGAGTCTTGTTATAACGTCAGTCCCACCAAACTTCGGTCAACGGAGGGAAAGTGTAGGGACTAAACTGAAACCGAGAGTCATAGTTGGTTAGTTTTGTATACTAAGTTTCATCATTTTTAATTTGGTCTTTCATGAATTTTAAGAAACCTATATAAACTTCTCGAAAATATCCATGAATTTCCCAAAATTTATAACCTTTCAAAAGTTTCATAAGTTTTCTTCATAAGTGGCACTTTTCGTTTCACAGCCGATCCTTTTATCTTGAATTGAATCAAATTCTACGTATACGGAAACATAATTTGAAAATTATAGCATAAAAATTGACCTGTTATGTTCCGGGATGTCTCCTGCTCACATGCCTCTTTTTGCGAAATAAATGTTCCAGAGGGAGGGATGCAGGTGGATCATAATATTTAAGTTTAATTTTGCTTTTTGCGTTTAGCTTTAATTTTTATATGAGTGCGTGTATGCATTAAAGTTGTTTACATATCATACAGTATGTGTTCGACCCTAATTTTAATATCACTTGATACATTATTATTTTATATTTCAGTTGTGGACGTTGTGTTATGTTCTCTGAATTAATACAGGTTTGACAAAGTTAATCTCATTTTGGGTCCACTTGGAGTTTTCCACCGGCACTTGGAATATCGGAACAACTTTTCTGTCCATTTTATTCCACATCCTTCTACGAATCCATAAAGTGAAGGCTTTGACTATTTTTATCACAACTTCAAATCTCGACGAAAAAGCTGAGAGAAGAGCGATCCTGAAACCCTTGAAACATCTGTCTTATTGTCGTCGAGTTGCTCGAGCAAGCGAGTAATAAAATGCTTATTGTCTAATGACATTAAAGACGGATCAATCTTATTTGTATAGGATTAAAGACAGGGTCAGCTCTCAGAAATCAAGAGAGCGAGAGAGCGAGCGAGGAGAAGCGAGTGCATCCGCATCTTAATCTACTTATACTATTACGTAATAACTACCTGTAACCACTTACAGATCTTCACGCTTCTAATCCATGCGACTTCCGTTTACTTTTTCCTTCACTTGCACTTCTTTTCTGTCTCATTCTCATTTTGTCATTTTTCCACATCGATTCCTTCATTCTTCCTCATTTGCCCCTTTAGCTCCCTCCAACACCTTCATTTCCTCTTCAACCATTCCATTCTCTCCTAGCATCTTTACCAAATTCTCTTGCCAGCTCCCTTTATCTTCCATTCCTCTAATGCATCCTTTCCATACATGCTCCCATGTTTCCTCCTGCCATTCATATATTCTGCACTTTCTGTTCTCTTCCTTTTCCCAATACATCCCCTTCCTTACCTCGTTTCCAAATCTAAATCTTGCCATTCTGGCCCATCTGCTTTCTCTCCGTCCGTTTTCTAAATACTTCGTTACTTCTTCATTTTTCACCATCTTATACCATTCATTATATTTTGATTCCTCAATCATTACCCATCTTTCCACTGGTTGTCTTTCCCTGTCTCCTTCAGAAACTTTTTCTCTAACTCCCCTCCCTTCCCCTCCCTTAACTCTTCCATCCTAACTCCTTCCCGTACCTTTTTCTTTATTTCTTCTTCTAACTCTGAGATTAATATGTTGAATAAAAGTGGGCTCAGAGGACATCCTTGCCTCACTCCACTCACTAACGAGAAACTATCTCCTGTTTGCTCTCCTACCTTTACCCTGCTTTTTGTCTCTCTAAAAATTTCCGATACTCTCTTTATTGAGCCATCTCTTATCCCCTTTTTCACCATCACTTGTTCTATCTCGACTCGGTCCAAGGAGTCAGACGCCGCTTTTGGGTCTACGAATATTGCTATAATTGTCCCTTTCCCCCTCTAAATCCTTTCGTTTATCAGATGATTCAGTACATATATTGACGCCTCCATTCAATATGAGTCTATCTGCTGACAGCGCCGTGTATGAGACTATGCGCTGTGTATAAGCTTAGGAAATAGTCTCATACAGGGCGCTGTCGGCACATAGACTAATATTGAATGGAGGCGTCAATATATTGTCCATTACCCTCGTCCCTTTTCTAAACCCTGTCTGATTCGGTGGCTCTATCTTTTCTTTCTCAACTTCTTTCTTCAATCCCTGCGAAAAATCGTTACGTATAAATTATACAATGTTGGCATCAGCGTCACACACCGATAATCTTTAACCTCTTCCCCTTTGCTTTTCTTTTCTATGAGTACCACTACTCTTTCTTTCCATAACTCTGGCCACCCCTCTCCTCTCCATAATCTATAACACATTACCCATGCCCATTCCTTTATTTCTGTCCCCCCATATTTCCATACTTTATTTGGAATCTTATTTACACCAGGTGCCATATTATCCTCCTTTCCTATCTTTTCTCTCTACCCCTCCTAGAAAATCCATAAAATATTTTTTCCATTCTACCATTTCAATATCCTTGTTTACTCTCTTTCTCATTTCTCTCTCTCTCTCTCTCTCTATTTACTGCCTTCTAAACCTCTTCTTCCATCCTAGCCTTCTCCGCCTCTTCCTTCAACCTTTTATTCCACTCCTCTTTCATTTGATCACACAACTCAGTGTATACACCATACACTTTCTATCTGTATTCTGCCATACTTAACCCACGTTCTTTTTCCCTCACTTCTTTCCTCTTCCGCTATTTAGATTAAGTTATACTGCATATTCCTTTCTACCGATGTCAAATTATCCTCTATTCTCTCCGAGCTTCCATATAACAACCTCTTCTTTTTATCACTTCCCTCTTATATTTCCATTTCTTTAGTTTCACTAGAAGCATTTTTTTTCCTCGTCGCGTTTTCTTTTCTACACCTTGTATTACCTCTATCTCTACATTAGCATCTATCCTTTTCAGCACATCCTCCACTCCTTTCTTCAATTCCTTTCCTTCTCATCTTAGACACTTTATCACTATGTTTCTTTTTCATTCTTCTCTTTCTTTTCTTTTTAATCTTCTTTCTATCTGCCTTATCCTTTCCCTCTCATTATTCCCACTCTCCCGTACACCAAACTTCCGTTTTGATTTTTCGATCTTCACTATCCTACCTTCTAATTGCTCTACCTCTTTATTATGCTCATCCTGTTTTTCTAATCTTTGTTCTCAAATCTGCATCCTTTTTTCCAAATTTTGCCTAACTTCTTCGTATTTTCGCATCTCTTTTCTAAGTTCGGCCATTTCTTTCCTAATTGCTTGTTTTATTTCCTCTCCTCTTTCTTCCTGCCGTTTTCCATTCATCCGTATTCCCTCTATCATCATTTGACGCAATTCTTCTACCTTCAACTTTTCAAGTTCTATCGGCCCTCTATGTGCAACTGTGTCTTCTTCTTACCCTTTGTCTTTTCCCCCCGCTCTAATTTGATCTCTTTCCGGTTGTGTTCTGATCATTTTCGGGGTTTTCAGGGTGGATCCTGCTTCTATCTTGTCTTCGCGACTTCCTTTTTCTGCCTAATCCCTCTTGCTATTTATAAACGGTTCGATTGAGCCAAAAATATCTGCCCTCAATCTCTTCCTCTCTACCGTTATCCTATACTGACCACGTCCTTTTGTCTCCCCTGTAAAAAGGAGAGCATTAAAGTGGATTATATGGCATTAAAAAATTGTACACTTTAATGCCTATGAATCAACACGAATTCCGTTTTTGTCCGAATGTTGATTTAACGGCATTCAAATGCATTGATTTTATTCGATATATCCGGTCGGAAAAAGCATTAAATGGCATTGGACTTATTTGGTAATTCAACAGCATTGAACGGCATTGGTTCAATTCTCTGCCTTCGATCGCTGAAGGCATTGCATGGCATTAAACTGATACGGTCATTCAAGTGCATTTAATGGCATTAAATCAACGGCATCACAAAGAAGCCACTTTAATGCCATAATTTTTTTGTGTGATTCAAAATGATTCGAACGAAAACTGTCCAATGCCATGAAGCGCATTCGGACAAAAACGGAATCTGTTTGGATTTATAGGCATTAAAGTGTACGATTTTTTCAATTGCCATATAATCGACTTCAATGCTCTCCTTTTTACAGGGTCACATTTCAACGTGCAGAATACTTCCTAGTCTGAATCCATTAACACGTAACTTGCGTATTTCTTAGCTACTGTCACCACGGCGCTACCTCACCCTGCTACCGTACTTGCTTCCGTGCCTCTCTCTCCCTATCCTTCGCTGCTCGGCTGCACCTATCTCCCCACCCTGCTCCTCACGCTGAACAAACTAACGTCTCACAGCCTACCCAAAATAACCTCAATCTATCAAGATATCACACAAATCTTCACTTTAATTATTTTAAACTTACAAACCCCCACTCACTAAACCTGAGCTTAACATTTCCCGCTCTTTTTGATTCTGGCACCAAAAATAAGGGTTCCTGTTAGAAAAAACAAGGCTCACCTCAGAATGACCTTGAAAATGAAGTTGAAGGTCAAATTCGAGGTAACCTTTAGATTCCTCGTTGAAAGCTATCCAGATTCATTTTTTCACTAATTCTGCGATATTCCTACGTCGTACTATGACAGCGTACTTTGATCGCTATTTGACCTGGAGCGGTCGCGTATAACCCTTTACGCTTTCATCTCTTTCTCTTCTTGCTAATCTTTTCTCTATTTCCCTTAGCCTTTACCTCTCAATATTCCCACTCTCCGTTTCACCAAACTCCCGGTTTGATTTTTCCATTTTCACTATCCTATGTTCCAAATGTGCTACCTTTTTATTATACTCATCATGGTTTTCCAATCTTTGTTCTTAAGTCTGCATCCTTTTTCCACAATTTTCCCTAACTTCTTCCCATTTTCGCATCTCTTTTCTAAGTTCGGCCATTTCTTTCCTAATTTCTTGTTTTATTTCCTTTCCTCTTCCTCCCTGCCTTTTTTGGTTCATCTGTATTACCTCTATCATCATTGCCCGCAATTCTTCTAGCTTCAACTTTTCAACTTCTATTGGCCCTCTATGTTCAACTTTGTCTTCTCCCTTGTCTTTCTCCCCCGCTCTATTTTGATCTTTTCCCGGTGGTGTTCTGATCATTTTCGGGGTTTTTAGCGTGGATCCTACTTCTATCTTGTCATCACTACTTCCTCTCTTCGTCCTATCCCTCTTCCTATTCAAGAATGGTTCGATGGACCCAAAACTATCCACCCTCAATCTCTCCCTCTCTACCGTTTTCATAAATTGTCCCCTCTTCTTTGTCTCACTTTTCTGCGTGCAGAATACTTCCTTGTCTGAAACCATCAAAACGATTCGGATCAACCTCTGTCCGGATCGTCTTACATAACTTGCGTAGCTTCTATCTCCACGGTGTTACCTCACCCTGCTAATCGTACTTTCTTCCGTGCTTCTCTCTCCCTATGCCTCCCTGTCGCCGCTATTAGGCTGCACCTGTCTCCCTACCCTGCTCCTCACGCTAAACAAACTAACCTCTCAGCCTACCCACAATAGTCTGAAGCTCTCAAAACATCACACGAATCTTCAATTCAATTCTCTTTAACATACAAACTCTCACTCATAAAATGTTTCGTACATATCCTACAGAAGTCGATAAGAGGATGAATTATAGAGGAATAAATTTCGCGCCAAACCAAAAAATTGAAATGTTTTATCTCTAACAGGTCGCGAGTTAGGACCATGAAACTTTCACCCTTTCTATTCTGAAGGCTCTGTAGGTATTGAGAAACGTACTGCGACGTTATTCGAGCAATTTGATGGCATATATGCATTTGAAGTTTATAACCAGTACACTTTTTTCTCCTTTTTTGTTACAAACTATAAACTGTACAATCATTGTTTGAATAATACGTTTCACACTATCAAGTGTGTGCATATTTTATGTATCTACTTTGTGAAAATTACTTCCAGAATATCTGTTTTCCAAAGTGAATGAAGAAAAAAAATATAAATTAACCGGTTTCACATTCTTCATTCAATATTCATAAAAATGTTATTAAAGGGATTAGTTTTATAACATTGTATTATTTTATGTTAAGAATGTCAAAAATTAGGTCATTGCAGTTTTTTAGAATTACTCGAAATCGCGTCTTCATTAATTGAAATTCAGAACATTTTTTCGTGAAATTGACATTCCAATGTACCGATACAAACTTCAGAATTGCGTTTTTCACCTCTTTTTTTTTTTGAATCCGGGTTCTTTGAAGAACTATAACTCGACACCTATTGGAGATAAGAGGTTATTTTGTTCACTTTCTCAGAATTTGCTCTAGTTCAATTTTGCTGTTAAACATTTTGCTGCATAATGCAATGGGGCGGGTCAGTCTACGGAAACACGATTTTTGAAACATTTTTTCAATAATATTTCCGGGACGCAAAGTAGACATTTCTAGAAAACTTAGAATTTCATCTGGATTCCTTGATAAACCGTTTAAGCAAAAAAACGTGCATTACCTACTTAATGCGGTATAAAAGTACCAGATGCCTGAACTACAGGGAGTTTCAGTAGCTCGTGAGGTCTATGTATCTACGTAGAGTTATTGGTTTCCGAGCACGTCTAATTCTTTTACATTTGATTATTTTATTTGGAAATGAAGTTCAAACATATACCATAAAATCAAATTTTAATTTAATAACTTGTATTTGTACACGGGTTCGCATGGGTGCCCCCTCACGATAAAGATTGAATAATTGTGCAACTCTAAACATTTGCACACAACTCTGGAAAAACTATCTAAAATGATGGCGCGTAGTAACACATATATTCCCACTTGCTGCTGGTGTAAGGCCTTTTGATTCTGAAAATGTGCCATCATATCCGGAATATCAGCACAATTTTTTACCGTCATACACTGTAAATTATATAAAAAATTGTTTTCCAAAATTAGTGATAATAGGTCACAGCGAATTGAAAAGAGTTAAAAGCTTTTCTCAACTGAAAATGAAATGATTTCACAAAGTTTCTAAAAATTTCACAAAGATTGCATTAAGATCCAGATCGCTGTCTAAGTTGTTAACACATGAAAAATGTCCCTGCTGCGCGGGCTCATTTTCATCGCGTTCTGCGCGCGCGGCTCACTAATTTGTGCGCACCTGTGGGGCGCGCGACTGTTGGTTCTCGCGCTTCGCTATCCATAATGTATTTCCAATATATTTTTGCACAGACCCTGTAAAATTAAAAGTCAAGGCATTGACAACTGTAATTTGGTGATTGTAAATTCTCTTTTGTTAGAGCTCCTTCGACTTTAACGAAGACATTCTCATCACGTATCTCGTGCTTCACACTGGATTCTGTCCAAAATGTAAACTTTTCTACATTATGTTCAACGCTTTTATATAAATGTATATTACGTCTATTTCTGTATCTTGGCCTGGGAATGCTTATCCAGATATTTCGAAACGAAGTACAAATTTGATTTATAATGATCACTTTAATATTTGTTTCTTATTTTGCAATAAATTTTATTCTCAGCTACCCTGAAAAATGTATCATTTCAATAAATTTATATCATTACAACTCATGATATGCATTAGTATTGAAACATACATCTTTCATTGTCTTATTTTTATAATTGAAAAAAAGTGTGCATCCTGTGAAAAAATTCCAATCTTTTTTTAATGTTATCTTTTACGAATGAAACTAAAAATACGCATCCTAGCGTGAAGTGGTTCTAAGCAAATTTGTAGATTTAATTTAGGTGAAAATTTTTGTTAAATAAAATGTTATTGTAGCTTGTATCCTTTTTCCAAAAGGTTAATTTTGTTATTCTCAATATGTTTCTATATCGCCCACATAGCATACGTCCCAAAAAACCCAGGTCTGTCCCAGGTTTAGACATATGCTGTTCCCGAAAAAACCTGGGGCAGACATGGTTTTTTTTGGGAATTGTGCCATGTGGTTCAAGAGTTTATAACAAATTTGTAGATCTTTTTTGATTGAACAACTTTTCTATATTAATTTTTTCATTTTTAATGTTATTTTTTAAGATTGAAACCAAAAATTAGCGTCCTGTTAAAAAATGATTATTGACCAATTCTGTAGCTCTTTTTTTAGTGAGTATCTTTCGTCATTTTATTTCTTTCATAACTTGTGTCCTTTATTCAAAAGTTTTTTTTTTTCATTTTAATGAAGTTTTTTACGAAATTACGCATCCTATCAAAAAAAATGATTGGAAAAAAATTTGTGTCTATTCCTTTTCTCCATATCTTCTTTCGTTTGTCCCAAAATTAAATTTTTTATTTTTTGTTGTTTTTACGATTAAAAAAAAACTACGCGTTCCATTAAATTTTTTTGTGTATTGCATAGTTTGAACACAAAATAGAATTGATTATTTTTCATTATTTTTTGTGCGATCAAAATTTTAATTTCCAATTTTTCAAACAAGTTTCAAAAGTTGATATAATAATTTTGTCGGGTTTCCAGTAAGCAACGTTTTTCTTGCTTGACTTTTTTCTTATCGTGCGTTGTTCGGCTTGAAATTTTCATTTTCGTTTGTTTTCTTGAATTTTGAAAATGCTATAACTCTGATGATTTTCTTTTTATCGGAAAAAGTCGAGAAAATAAATGATATGAATTTTCGAGCACTATGAATAGCCGTACATAGAATTTTTCAATTTTGAAAAAAGGGTCCCAAAAATACAGACGACATACAGATATACAGACGAGACCGACGACAATGACAACGGCATACAGACAGACACCGACGTAAAAATGATTTTTTCTGACTTAGGGGGCCTCAAAACGTCGAAATTTGATGGAATCCGCGAAAGTCTTTTTCCACGTAAAACCAATACCTTCCGATTGAGACGAGAATGTAATACTGAATCTAATGAAAAGGAAACCTGTGTTATAATGTACAAACCATAATTACTGAAACATCTTAAGAGTTTTTGTCATGAGAACATTAGATTGTCTAACGATAGAATATATAGCACCATCTTCCTTCAAAGAATGACATAATGTCTATCATTTTAATTCCTTTACTAAATTTTTCCCAGTGCAATATTATTTAATCCGAATTATAAAGTAAAATGTGCATCATTAACTTATGAAATCTTCGAAGTGCGTCAAGGCAGAAGTAACAAAAACGCTCTATTAGAACGGTTTCAATCGATAGTTTGGATTTCTCTAGAAACCATTTATCATTTGGGAGGTTTCTTTTCAGCAAGAGAGGTTCTTTTTTGTTGCAGCTCCTTTGGAATCAGATGCTGAAAAGTATTCTCGAAAGTATTATGAGCAAAATACACCCCCCGTTCGGCTTTCCATAAACACTCACACTCCCCTGTTTTCCATAATGTGACGAGTGTTGTGTTTCGCTCACCACGCGTTTCCGTTCACATAAGCTCACCCCTCAGGGTTACTTTGGGTTAATTAAAGTCGTTGAAGACCTTCATCTTCGACAGTTTTTCGGACGCCCTGCGATATTTGTGAGGTTCGACTCAGGTGAGAAATAATATGTATTTGAAATTTATGTAATTTATGTATAAAAAGCCTTATCCCTGGTTGATATTTTTTACAAAAATGTACAAAAAACTAGAATCATTTTTACAGGAATCTACATACAAATAAATACAATGAATTATAACCAAAATTACAGGAAAGTACAACTTTTTATATTATTGGGAAGTTGTTCTCTTTCGACCTTGTATGACCAATATTTAGAATATTGCTATGAGATAACCTTGAATTAAGATGTATACACGATCGCTGTTACAAAAAAAAGCTTCTATGTTTAAACTTTGAAGGAATGGTAGAATATTGAAAGACCACAATGAATAATCCTTATTAAACAAAACAAAACTTACGTTTAAAATTTTTTTTTCTAAATGTGTAGGAATCCATTGGATATCATGTATGTCATTTAAAATAATGTCTTTATAACGTTCTAAAAATTTGTCATCCTGGCTCAAAAAAGAACAAATTTTGACTGTAAATAAAAATTCAACAATTGAGAAAGAATTGATTGAAAGTGAAAGATTGGAACTCTTAAAGATACAAATTTTTTCATTCGAAGTTAGAAAAACTGAATTGCAAACTAAAACACTCGAAGAGGAATAGTTTAATTATAAACTTTTTAAATTGAAGCTTCAAAATTTGTTAATTTAAATGCTCAATAATTTATGCTTATAAAATAGAAACTATTAACACTTTTCAATAGAAAAATTGTTAATTAAAAACCGTTGAACTGCAAATTTCTCACTTTTGAAATTCAATTTGATTAACTCCTTTCTCAATTGTTCCATTTTTATTTGCGGTCAAAAATTTTTCCTTTTTCGACCTAGGGGGATAAATATTATGAACGTTGCAAAGACACGGTATATATGGATTTGTAATTTTGTACAATAATTGACGTGAAATTCAGTTTTTTCATGACGTCAAACACCCAAATTGAAAAAAATTTTAATCCTATAATTTTCTGTAATGCCTTGTAGATTTTTACAACAAAGGAAACAGAAAACATTAAGAACAGGTTATACTGAACATTTTTGAATCGTAGAAACTTATACTACTTTGTTAAGTTTTTCACTTTTCCACAAGAAGATGCAAGAAAAAATGAGCTATTTCTATTTGATTGTATTTTTTTATTGAATTTTATTATTTGACATCTTATTACACAAAAGTACATGTTTCAACAAAAAATTAAAGTTCTAGAAATGTACTTTCTTTTAAAAATTTTCTTCACTAGCGATATTGTAATGATTTACATTGAGTATGATTTACATTTACTCTCGGTAGAATCCGGCAGTGGTTTTTTCAAACTGAATGTCAATATACAATATATATATATAAATTGTGAGACGTGGCCATATGTGTGATTTACCGCGGTTCTACTGGGGTCTATTGACAATTTTTAGATGGCAGTTGCTCTTCGTGGGACCCTGCGGTGGTTGTTTAACTCTTTTTTTTAATTATATGTGTGTGTGTGTCTGTGTGTGTGTGTTAAAGCAGTTCAGAATACTTGAATATTACAATTTTGCAACAAAAATTAAAGAACGGAAGAAAGTCACAATTACTGCGGCACTGAGTGACGTTTAGCAAATCTGAATATCAAAAGGGTGGAGCGAAACCATTGAATGAATCTTGCCTGACTGGAAGAAAAATTGACCGATCGATAATTGCGCACGCAGTTAGGAATCAAGAAGGGGGATTCACAGATACTAAGGATTGAGAGGCCCAAACGATGCTCACAAAATATTCTTTCAATATTCCGCGTTTACAAAGACGAGTCTTCGCTTGTCATTCTCGCGATCGAGGTGTTTGGCGAAGGCGCTCTTACATTGATCATAGATTAGGTGCGATCTATAAATCAAAATTATCCCAGATAGGGAATATCCAGAACAATCACTGAACTTAAAAATTAGATTTTCTTCGCAAATGATAAATTGGGATTGAGAAGAATAAGATGAAAAGTGTACATTCATTAATATAACTCTTCGCTGATATTCCAAAGTTCATAAATGATAAGTGTCATTTATGTTGAAGGCAAGATCAAGTTCTTGTTCGAACTCGTT
Organism: Andricus quercusramuli; assembly: GCA_932178445.1. NCBI lineage: Eukaryota > Metazoa > Arthropoda > Insecta > Hymenoptera > Cynipidae > Andricus > Andricus quercusramuli. Next base: position 83,710 of record CAKNXH010057810.1, read on the forward strand.
CTCATTCGGAAGCTCAATAATTAACTGGTAAAGCTCAAGAGTAATTTTAAACAAAAATTTCACAGCTCACCTAATTTTAAAATACTGAATTTATGAATTCCAGGATAATAAAAATGCCCAGAATAAATTCAGGTATTCTTATAAGTTGAATTTATAAAAGTGACAATTGAGAATTTAGAGATAAATTACATGTCCACTGCAAAACAATTGGTGATTTCAAGAATTGTGGATTCAGTGTCGCTTTTAGGAATGTACACACATTTTTAGAATAAAATCATTCAAATTCTAAATGGTTTTAAATTAGAAGTCGAGTAATAAATCTAATTGTTAGTACAGGATCTGTGGGAAGCCTTATCTAGAGAAATGTTATTATTAGGAATTATTTTAATATCAAAGGTCTTCAAATTGAAAAAAGTAGAATTTTAGTCGGTTCAAATTAAGAAGTGATAATTTTGCCTAAGGCATCATTTATACAATATAATCTTATTTGAAAATGAAATTTTCTGTTTCAGGTTTTCCGCTCTAACAGGATTGGTGTTGACGTGTATGCTTGGGACCAATTTCCTAACCGGAACAAACTGAATCTGTCGAAAAGCCAAATTTGGTAGATTTCTATATATTAAAGAGCACTAATCGAATCGTGGATATTAAATAACAACCGTAAATATTCTAAAACTAAAATTATAAATAAATCCACAGTCCATGTATAGCATGTATTATTACTGAATATAAGAGTGAAAATAGATCAATGTTACAATATCCTTATTTTTGAAGTGAGTTTACCTCAAAAATACAAGTTCTCTCATTGGGTTCAAACTTCTAAAAAGTGTATTTCTATTGGATATCAGTTTAAGGAAGAGAATTACATTTTTCGATTTTTTGCGGATCTGCTGATCTGCAGTATAAAAAATTCGATTTTTTTCGAATTTTTCTTTTCTTTTGTTTGTTACTTAAAAGAAAGAGTAGGGAATTCCTGTTATGAATACATATGGTGTCAAAGTGTGTACATATTTGTTATTTTAAGGTAAATCAAGCGTGTGAAAAATTGTATTTTGGTTGTATTATTAATTACACTTTTTGGGTCTACTGGAACTCAAGAGTTTTCTGTGATGGCTCTAACATGATTTTTGGTTCACCATTTTCCTTATTTGATCAGCAGATCAGCGTTTCTGCTTTGGTGCTTATGTTCGGCCTGGTTTCCCCTGAGGCCTAAGGTGAACAGTTTTCTCGTTTCTGAAATAAATTTAAGCGACTATCATTTTATGCCTATCTATATATGGGTGAAAATAAAAAAGTTTAATTATTCGAGTTTGAATTGATTTGGAAAAAATATTTCAGATCAACATAAAATATGTTTTTCTATTCATATTAATTAAAATAAGTGTCGAAGTAATGATTAACAAGATGTTCAAGTCCATATAACAAATAGGTCTGCTTCTCGAAACTTAAAATAATGAAAATTATCATTTTAATATTATTGTCACATGATGACTCGCATAACTCATCGAACCAGCATCAAACACAAACCTAATAGAGTATTTCCATTTAGCCATGAAATTTCGAAATGGCCGAATGGCTCAGGGATACCAATTGCATTGTATACATTGCGCCGCGTGTATTATCTTAGTCAAAGAATTGTGTTTATCAGCAAATTAAAAAAGTCTAGTGAATACTTTTTGAGGTTTTCTGGTGTATTAAAGGTCCTTTATTGCGATAAACGGAGTGAAATTGACCATTAAGACACCTACGCTCTGAAAAGTGAAGAGTTTTCCACAAGCATTACTGATGTACCGTAGTGAGTCCCGTGTGGAAATAATTTCTGGCTGACTGGAATGATCCTAGCGCCATTACTGGATTATTCGTGGCTGTCTATTTACGCCAGACTAGCTCGGCTGTCTTTTGGCGCTATCTATACTTACTAGATAGCAAATTCCATCACGCAGTTCTGTCCAGACCCACTAATGTCACTAGCTAGAATTCAAAATCATATCAATATAGAAATTCTGTCTAAAATCTAGCTTGATTCTAGAAAGTAGTACTATTTGGACTTAGAAAAAGCAGGCATCAACGAGCAACTTGAAGTTTCACCAATCATGCGAACGTTGCTACAGTGCACTAATCGAAAGAAATAGAAATAATTAAATTGCCCCTGTTGTCAGTGCTGTACTGTGTTGTCATTACAGAATTTGTAATTTAATTCATCATTAGGTAAGTATTTCATTTATAAATATTGTTTTAGATCATTATTAATTATGAATCAAACTGATTTATTCATACATGTGCAAGATTATACAGCTTATAGTTGGTACAATCCTCGAAATTATAGAATTATTTCCTAGCCTCAAAGCAATATTAAATTTACAATCTAGGTTGCATCCAGGTCTGCTAGATTTGGCTGCATTCGCTAGAACGTGTCAGTACCGCCGGCTTAGATAGCGGCTGGTCGATTGGAGCGTTGCATTTGCGCACCGCCCCAGCACAGTTACACGAGATAGCGCCAGTATAGACTCGTGGCGGTCTAGACTGGAACGGCCTAGCGCCATGAATTATTTCCACACGGGGTGAGATCGATCTTTTATCGTATTTTATGATAACCCATAGTTATTACTATAAGTAAGTTTACAAGTAAAGTGCAAGAAGGTAGATGACAACTTTCTAGTGCATGGTGAGATTACTATTGGCATGATCAATTGTCATTAACTGCATGGACTCTTATATCAAAACATTTATCTCAAAGTGCATTTTGCACAGTAATGAATGAAAAAAATTCAAGCGAAGATTGTCTTAGATCCAAATAGATCTAGCTGTAGTTACACAAGTACAAATCTTCAATTAATAATAAATTTGAATGTGAAAATCAAACTTTAAAGCCATAGAATTAATGAAAAACTGTTTCATTTCCGGATAGCATAAAAACTCAATTACATGTAGAAAGTGATTATAACTCTGAAACTATAATTGGAAACGAGAATAGAGCTTTATTTTGTAATGATGCAATTCAATCTAAAGAAATACATATATTTCATAATCAGATTTTAAGCATTCTTTGAAAAGATATGACGTCATCAAATTGAAAAAACCTAGTCAGGGACACGTTACCGGATGATATTTATTTATATATTATCAAATGTACTTTCATGCGGAATAAGTAAAAGTAATTAAGACACAGGATATTATTGCAGATAATACGATTAATAAAACCCTCTAATTTATAAAATAATTCCTGCAAGCACAAACGTACAATATTCCAGGGACATGATATGGTCAACTTTTTTATTTTCACCCATATATAAATTATCAATTATAGTTTACCTATGACCAATTGAGGCAACGTTCGCCAAGTGCAATATTGGTGCGTTCCACCCGTGGAAATTATATAGCGTTGACAAGAATCTGATAAATATAGATCCTCAGTCCAAACGTCCGTTGCTGTTAAGCCAGATGTAACACTTTATTTCCGTTCCGTCAGCACTTTCAAGTCCTTTCTACTTTTTTGACGCACACGTATCAACATCGATGTCTGCTGTGATAGAGCGGCTGTCAGCTTCCAAAATAATGCTTTAATTAGAAGAATGGCAACTGTCTTTGAAGAGGGAAACTAGATTTTTCATGTTTTTGAAGTCTGTCAATGAAAGAAGGTTAACTGAAGAGGGTTGACATAATTACTCAACAATAGTTATTTATAACCATAGTTTCAGCTTCGTACACTCAGAATAATAATATTGGAAAGACAACTGAGCCTCATTTGTAAACTGATTGCATTTAGCATGAACAAGTTATTATCAGCTGATGCACTTAATCAATCTTCAAAGCTCACTTTTGCTAATCTTTATGCGTTACAGAAATAATCTTTGTTTCTATAAGTATCTAACGTGGTAAATAGTTAATGGTAATTAATTAGGAATGACTGTAAATTTCTATGTTCACTTGCTATTTTGAATGGGAAAGGTAAGAAATTTAAAAGCCATTTACGTGATAAACATTACTTAATAAAAGCAATATTCATATTTTCTATTTTTTGAAATTTTGATTTCATTCAGTTGAATATATCGTAGATACGTGTATTATGTCACACAGAAAAGGTGTGCTTTACGATACTATCAGATGACCCTAAAAGTAGGACTTCTGTCTTGAACAATTTCCCTGATTTTTCATTTCTGGTAGGGAAGCACCGCATGTGTAGCATACTTGAGTAGAAGTTTGTGTGAGAGCATTGTAAACTTTTCCGTCAATCATTCCGATCACAAGCTTATGATAAACTTCCAAGCTGCTGGATACAACTGAATTTTTGGTAGTGGAAATATTAGCTATTTGGTCTTCGATTTCAGTATGTTCTGTTGTCTATTTTCACAGAAACACAAAGAACAAAAAGTGTTTCGGATAAACATGCTGATCCTACATTGGATAATCTTAACTTTATATTCACTGGAAGAAATTCATCATATCACATACTCACCATACCGATCTTCACTTGTTTTCATGCCGAGATTATCTTAGCGCGTTTACCGAAACGCGTTTTACCTTTTGTTTTTTTTTATGTTGAGATCACTAATGTAAAAGGTTTATTTTGTCGAAGATGTTATCTAGCACAAAATACCGACAGTTAAAAGATGAGAATTAATTATAATCAATTAATAATTATTAATTAATTAATAGTTAATTATGAGAAAGCAAAGTGCTTATGAAATGAGCACCAAATTTGATACATCTTTTTAGCTAGGTTTTCTATAAATCTGTTGGTAATCTAAATATTATACCTGCAAAAGAAAGAAGTGGTAGAAGTTTAAAAAAATCAGTGTGCGAAGCGAACGGCAAGCTGTTATTAATGCAGTACTTTTTTCCTACAATCGATATTCACACATCTTGGTATGTCAAGTTTTTATGTAGAGGAACTTCATGCCAGAGGTCTAAATAGTGTTCTGTGGAGGATACTCTTCTGTTATTATTATTGCTATAATAAAATAATAAAAATATGAGGAAGCTTTTTTCTTTTCTTAGGCATAAGATGGTTATAGCACAATATGTCGGAGGCATTTTTGTTAAGAATTTGATTTTCTTTTTCTTTTGATAGTCTTCAAGTAGCTGTCACGGTATATATCATTAGTTACCGACGTATTTTAGATAATACAATCAAAAAATCTGATAAGAGCAGAATGCCTTATTTGACATATTGGGTGAAGCCTGGTTTCTTACCCCACCATCCACGCAATGGGTTACAGCTAAGTGCATGATGGGGGTATCTACCGTTTAATGTGGGATCTGAACCATCAGAAGCTGAGTGAAAGTATATGGAAAAAATTCCAGAGGTACCGGCTCAGGGATTAAACCCCAGACCTCTAACGTGAAGCCTGACGGCCTAAGCGCCTGCGCCTCCGAGGCTCTTATTTTCTTTTTCAACTTTTTCTGGGGTGAAACCGGTTTTTCATCATCAGCTACGGACTAAGACAAGTGCCTGATTATATAAGACGTTATGCATTAATTTATTACGATGCTTGAAATATTTTGCGATGATGTTATCGTAGGTTCAGGCCTAGCAAGTCTTTTACAATGCAACAGGTGTTTTAGAAAAAGCTTTCTGAGCTGCTGCCAGTACCCTACTGACTCATAAATACCCAAGATGTTCAGTGCATCTTGCAGGCATATTGTCCATAGCGCTGATCAAAATGGGATGAATAGATGCTTGTTTCACATTCCTCAACATTGCCTTTACCTAATGCCTTAGCTCACTATACTTACGGATCTTGGTTATATAGGTTACTTGCAAATTCCTTTTAATTGGACAAGCAAAGTGGATCGTGCAGACTCTGTCGCCGGATATAATGATCCGTCTAGACAGTAACACCCAAGCATAAGATGTAATCTTTGTTTTCTAAAATAGGCACTGGAATATACCTATAGAAAGGCATCCATTCTGTTCAGAGTCTTAGGTTTAGGGCAAGTTGTTGATGTATAATGCCCACCTAATAATTATATCTGTGCGTATATTCTCTTTGGGCCCTTACGCGACAACCATCAATAATGTGCTTGATAGATTCATTGGTATCTCCACATAATCGGCACCGGTCAACCACGTCTTGATGTAACACGTGTTTGCGATAATTCCTGATGCTGGCAACCCTATCCTGAATCGCAATGACGAATCCTTCCGTTTCTGGATACAAGATGCCCTTTCTTAGCCAAATATTGGATGCTTCACTATCCACTTCATGTTGATCAAACGTTTTGGGGTGTTCGCTGTGGATTGCTTTCCGTCTCCATTCGTTTCTAACTCCTCTATGGTTTCTGCCCTGATATCCGAAACCTCCTCTGAGGATGAATTCAAGGGCGTGTAGTCAAGATCAGCATTGCAGATGGTATTGTAAAGCACATAATCTGTTTTGCTGTTAAAGTAGTCTCGCAACTGTACGACTTGTAACTTACACAGTTTCTTGACATCTAAAACGCCCCCCACCCCTCTATGTCATGGTAGAACTACCCTTTCAATCGCTGAATTACTGTGGTGCACCGGGTGCTTCATCAGTTTTACGTGAACGGTTCTAAAACAATCTGAGTCTTGTAGTGAAGGCATTCGTTAGGGTTTTTCATAACCATCGTATGCTGAATGCCTTTAGATTCAAGAATACCCAGGTATTTATATGACTCGCCCTCATCCATTGCTTCGATGTCATTCTCGAAATCATTCTCTAGCTCTGCGGCCCTAATTCTCCTTTGTTTCAATGCACTATTCTCTATTTATCAAGTCCGAACTCCATGTGGCTCCATGTGGCTCCATGTGATTCGTAAGGCGTATCAATCTAGTTATGCTTGGTTGTCCATGATCAAAATGCTTGATTCTTGTACCCCAAAGCATCATCGCACGACCTAGAGAGTCCATGATGCGTGGGCAGCTTTTGTATATTTTTAAGACTTCAAGCAAATAGTCATGTGGTACGGAAGGAAACGCTTGCTTGTAGTCAATGTATGCCATGTACAAGTTTTTTTGATGTCTACGAGCTTGCGTCATGGCAACAGCGTCTATGGTGACTAAATCTTTACTTCCTCGCGAGTTTTTACAATATTCTTTCTGTTCTTCTGTTAGGATGTCATTCTCGTCGCAGTGAAAATATACCTTATCTGCAATGATGGCTGTGAGGCATTTATAAATTGTTGGAAGACAGCATATATCGGTCTAAATTCAGATGGGTTTTGAGCGTCTGGTTTTTAGGCAACATATACGTAGCACCCTTGAGCATAAAGCCTGGCATCAGATCTGTGTGTTCGATGATCTTCTGAAAACACCTTGCAAACGCATGATGCACACTTGATAGGTATTTGTAACAGAAGTTGTGCACCATGTCTGGACCTGGAGCTTTCCAGTAACTTGCCATCTTCAAAGCCGTTGAAACATCTGAAGCTGTTATGTTAGCTAGCTCCGTTTTAGGGTTATTGATTGAAGTTGCCAGACCAGTAGTGATTCATGTGTTCCAATTGAGGAACTTCCGTGTCTTGCTGGTTATTTTGCTTTACACTCAGTTCATGATAGAACCTTCTTTCATCTGCCTAAAATGTTCTGCTTTGTTGCCCTCTTGCACTAATTTTCTGATACCAATGCAGTCCAGCAGTAAAAATATCAAGTATCTGCCGTTGGGAGTCTATAATCTCATCCAATATTGCTGGTATCAATGTATCGATGTACGGAGAGTGGATAATTTTAGTAACGTGGTGTATCAGCTTTCTGTTTCTATTTGCTTTCTTGTATTGAGTCAATCCACCCAATTCACATCTTTGGTTTGGTATTGGTCGCGTTCGGTCGCTCTGTCACGCTTCTCTCCAATTTTCCATTATTATATGAGATATACAGTTTTTTAATATTTGGAAATCTACATATCGGGAAAGTGTTTTTGGCTTGTTTTATAGTGCATTGAAACTTTGTTACATCTCACTTAATTGTTGCTCATTTTTGAACTTTTGTATATACGTAACGCTTACGGTCGTCTTTCCCGCTTAACCATGGGCGTGTGTTCGGAGTGTCAAACAGTGATAACCAGAGGTGGATCTGAAGTTCTGGCTTGTGTGAAGTGTGGCATTTTAATTCACTTGAGCTGTGCTAATTTTGGAATCTCGACAAAATCATTTGAAAAACTTAAAAAAGGCCAAGCTGATTATATTTGCAAGTCATGTGCATCGTTGCCCACTAGTGCCACCTCTGCGGCAGTTGCTGCTACCTTTATACCTAGCACTGATGCAAGTGGGAAATGCCAGGATGTCGGTAATACAGGTGTTGTTCCTACTACTTCTACCTGTGTCTCTACCTCGGTAATTGCGGCAACCCTACCCCCTGTTCTTGCTGAATTCTTGCGTAAAGTGGTCTCCGACGGACAAAATGAAGCGCTCGCGCAGTCACGCGAGATTTTGACTAGACTTACTGAATTTGAAACTCGACAGCACCAACTTAATGAAAAATTAAATTCCACCCTTACAGGAATCAAGTTGGAAGTTGGTAAGAATAATGAGCGTATTAAAACTCTTGAACTGGTTCCGTACTACAAGGGGCGAAAATTGATGACATTAAGAAGGAGGCTAAAGAATTAAAGGCCAAAGTGGTTACATTGGAACATGCGCTAAATGTCAATGAACAAGCGGCGCTGCATGCTACCTTGGAAATTCATGGTCTCCCCATGAAGCCTAATGAGGACCTTGCTGCCACATTGGACTCTATCGCCAGAGCTCTCGACGTTACTCTTCAAACGGATGACGTCGTGAAGCTCTACAGGATAATTAAGGCACCTCCTCTGACTAATTCTTCCCCCTCTCCCCCGATCATCGTAGCCAAGTTCTGCAGACAAGAAATACGGGATAAATTTATAGAGAGACGCAAGATTAAGAGAGACTTTTCTACCTCAAACATTGGATGGGCAGACAATGAGAAACAATTTATCTACCTTCGCGAGGCGCTCACTCCACTCAATCGCAAAATTTATGCCATTGCTCTTGGTCTTCGCAGAGAAGGAAAGATCAAATACCTTTGGATTTCCGGCGGAAAAATTTTCTGTCGAAAGAGTGACGGTCCGCCTAGAATATACATACAATCTATTGAAGCACTGCAATATCAACCACTGTCTAGCTCTATTATGTATTTGATTTCCCTCTTACCAACCTTAGATCTACCCTATTCGAATCGCTACTTATATAATGGTAAATATATGTCTTTAATTATTGCTCTTCACCTTCTACTAACTTTGATTACTTCGATACTTTTAAATTTCTCACATTGTACCTATCTAAATTTTCAAAATAAGGTTGCTCGATTATGTATTTTGTTCTTAGTACGCAACTTTTTTCTTTTCTCTGGCTATATACCTGTTTATTGCATGCTGGCTGCTCTACAGATTGTATATTCTGAACATGAAAATCAACTTGAAATCTCATTCTGTGTGTATCACTGCCTTAATTCAGTTTCACACCGCCACTGCAAACTTACCCTTTTTATGCACTATTTCTATATATTAAGTATAATAGCACCTGCGGAATTAATAACTTTTACTTTGTTTTGCACCTTTTTCACTTTTTGCAAATGTTATCATGGTAACTGGATTCTGTTGGTTCTTAATCTCTTTCACTTAAACTTTGTGAAAAAGATCTTTCGACTTTTTTACGTATCTCAGACACATTTACGTTCTTATATACTTGAACTTTACCTATCACTTTTTGAATGGAAACCTTAAATATTTGTCACGTTAATGCACAGTCCTTACCTGCCCATTACCATGAATTCACACATTACTTTAGGTCTTGTTCCTATCATATCATAGCCGTATCTGAGACCTGGCTGACGCCTAACATACCCTCGAGCCTCGTAGCAGTTGACCATTACACACTTTTCCGTAGGGATAAAGATGAGAGAAGAGGGGGTGGGGTCTGTCTTTACATTCATGACAGTTTGAAGGGTGTGCAGGTGGGAGTGAGTCCTTTTGCCAATTACCCATCTGCAGAATACCTTTTTATCAAGGTATCGTCGCCTCATCATAGTGTGTTGGTCGGTGTAATCTACAAACCTCCTAATGCTTCCTACTGTAGGGAATTTGAGACTGACATTTTGGATCTTATACCTAATTATAATAACATTGTCCTCACTGGTGACCTAAACACAAATCTTAATGCCACCAACAATTTAACTAACTATTTAAAATCAGTAGTGTTCTCCGCTGGACTATCTATAGTTCCACATAATGCTACCCACCACACTGATCATTCCAGTACATGGATTGATATAATGATTGTCGACGATTTGGACAAGGTTCTCTCTTCCACTCAACACTCAATCTCATTCCTCTCAAACCATGCCCTTATCAGCATCCAATATTTGTTCTCCTTCAACCCCTCTTCTAGTATAACCCCTCTGTCTATACGCAATCTCAAAAATATAAACAAAGCTGAATTTCTTGAACATCTGTCCACCTATGACTGGAAATGCATTTTTACTGAAAGGGATATCAATAGGAAGGTGATTCGCTTACGCACATTCTTAACCTCAGCCTTTGATAAATTTGCGCCTCTCCATATCCTGCAAGCTAAAAAGAAGTTTACTCCCTGGATCACTTCTGCTATCAAAGATCTGATGAAAGAAAGGGAGAAAAAACGTAGATTGGCCAAAAGAACAAAAAGTAGTATAATTCAAGCTGAATTTCGTAAATTGAGAAACTTAGTACAAACCAAAATTAGGGATTCTTACAATCAATTTAATTACAACTCTATCAAAAATAGGAATAAAAATGAAAACATCTGGCTTCTCTTAAAACGGCTTGGACTTATTCCCCCTAAGCACTTGTCAGCTGATAACAACTTCTCTCCTGCAGACCTTCTAACAGCCTTTACTACAAAGCCCACACCCCCTGTAAATGTCACTCGTTCTACGTCCTCAGTTACCCCCGAGTTTGATTAAACCAAGTTATTCTTTTCTGATATATCACAAGAAACCCTAGTAACAAAACTTTTCGAGGTAAAATCGAATGCTCAGGGTTCTGATGGCATTTCTATGAAAATGATTCGCCTTGCATTGCCAGTCGTTGGCCCTATTCTCTTGCACATCTATAACGCATCTCTCCAGGTGGGTATATTTCCTGATAACTGGAAAGAGGCGATTATTCGCCCTATTCCTGAAATATCTAACTCTACATCTCCTGAAGACTTCCGTCCTATATCCATCCTTAGTGCCTTGTCTAAACCTTTCGAGCGTATCGTTCGTCAACGACTTACGGCACACCTTGAAATTAACAACTTAATGGACCCAGTGCAATCCGGGTTTCGTGGAAAGCTTACAGCTTTTACAGCGCTTACAGCTTCACTTAAAGTCACTTCTGACATTAAACTTGCAATAGACAGAAGAGAGATTACGGTTGTTGTTCTTCTCGACTTTTCTAAGGCATTTGATACAGTTAATCATAAACTACTATTGGCCAGGCTTAAATCGCTACACCTCTCTAATATGGTGGTTAAATGGTTTGAATCCTATCTTAGTAACCGCTCTGAAAGAGTACAGCTCAGCAATGGCGAGCGGTCTGATTGTGTGGAGGTTAGGAGTGGTGTTCCTCAGGGGTCCTCTCTTGCGCCCACTCTCTTTAGTATTTACACCTCTGAACTTGGCAGAGAACTTTGTTACTGCAACTACCATAAATATGCTGATGACTTGGAGCTTTACCTCTCCGGACCTATTGCTACTCTTAAAAGCTTACTCCGCAAGGTACAGGAGGATATCGATGTGGTGGTGCAGTTGTCCTCGACAAGTGGCCTCACTCTTAACCCTGCTAAAACTATCGCTATAATCATAGGCCCTTCTTCCTCTCCATCACTTGAAACAATTGCCACCCTACCTCCGCTTTTGATTGAGGGGCGTATCATCCCGTTTTTTGACTCTGCAAAAGATTTAGGATTTATTTACAATCGTTCTCTCACTTGGAAAGAACAAGCTTCAGATATTTCGAGGAAAACATTTCGAGTCCTCCAACAGCTTATCAGAAATAAAGAATCACTTCCAATTCCTACTCGTATCCTCCTAAATAAAAGCCTCATACTTCCTTTCTTCGACTACGGCTGCGTGCTATATGATGATGTTACTGATGAGCTGAATACCAGACTTGAGCGTGCGCTTAATGCTTGCATTCGGTTCATCTATAACATACCCTAAAAGTGAACATGTTACTCAATACAGAGAAAGAGCAGGACTTGTGAACGTCGCCAAGAGAAGACAATTTCATATGGGTAACTTGCTTTATAGTATATTTACTAATTAAGCCCCGCGCTATCTGTTTAATCTCTTCCATTTTATTGACAAAGATCAACCGACACATTCCAAACTCCGTGAAAGGAAAAAAGTACTACAAATTCTACCACACCGCACGTGTAAAATGCAAAGGTCTTTTATGATTCGTGGTGCCCGTCTTTGGAACGAAATACCTTTTATAATTAGAAATGCACCGTCACAATATCACTTTAGAAAACTTCTTTTTGCTTATTTATTAAACACCTCAAATTCTACCCTCGAAATAACTCATTGGTAATACTTAAGCCCATCGTTAATAGTGAGATATATTAACCCTTTGCATGTATCTATTTTCTTTCAATCACGTATATTTACTTAATTTTATGTGTAATATTCTTGTTGAATAATTATTTTATTTTTATTTCCAATTGTCTGACCGATGGCTACCATATTCTATTGTATTAACATGTATCACCTGTTCCTTATAGGGCTGTCTAGCCCTAGGAACTTTCCACAAATAAATACAAATACAAATACATCCATATTCAACCTGATTTTCCATGGTGAACCTGGATCCCTTCCTTGGGCGAACACTGCATTTGTAGGCCTAGTTCTGCGGCCCCACGTTCTAACAATTGCTGCAGCTGCACAATACAAAAGAGTTTGCACCTATAATGCATTGAGTGTTGCGTTCAAATGAAGAGTAAAACCTTGCTGTTCAGGTATCCCAATAGTGCACGCAGATCCTTTGTGATGTTCATCTTGGGCAGAATATGCCTTCGTGTTTGTTCTATGTATCTGAACGCTAGTTAAACATGACCAAAATTCCTTTCTAGGTGCTGTAGTTTTTCTGGAATCTCCCTGTTTGCACCAACGTTATTATTCTCCGGATGTGATTCTAGTAGATCCGGTGCTTGATGTTCATTATCCCTAGCACCTATGCCTTTAGCTCCAATCAGGTCTTTGTTAACATCTTCCAAATGAAGTTCATCGATAGGAAGCTGCCGTTCCACCTCCGTTTTGACGGCAGTTATTTCAACAGCCGGAAGCAATCTGTTTACAAATATTGAGCGGTTTTGGTCTGCTAGAATCTGCTAATTCATTCTTGTGGCAAGCTCTGGTTACTTAAATAAGAAGACTCGATGGCGTGCTTCTCCCACACTTCGCCCACTTTTCTCTGCCAAAAAATGAAGGCGCATAACAGCTCTGCTCATTTGGTATGTCCAAATTAATCGCCTTCTTGGTTGCTGAACCTCTGGTTCTGCCTCTGATTGAATTAAGCAATCTATCTCTGGAGGATGTGGTGGTGCTGGATCATCAACAGGTTAAGGATAAACATTACCTGCTGCTGCTTGATCGTTTGACGTGGCTTCCTCTATCTGATATTCATTGCCGTCGTTTCTCCACCTCAAATCAAACTGTTGTTTAATCTCCATTTTTCGGCCTTCCGCGATGTGTAGATTACTCCTGATGTCCTTCACCTTAGCGGTAAGATCTCGTAGTGTGACTTCCTTTATATGAGGATACTTTTCAGCAAATTTCGTATTAAAATTGTATCCTTTTTTGTGTGCGGTCTTACACTTCGCTCTTTGTTAGTGAAGACGCACCCATTTCTCTTTCATTGTACAATCTGACTTGATGCTCTCCCATGGTATTTCGTTTGTCGCAGATGTTCTTGCTGCCAGCTGTTTGATTAATGAAATTTGCCTGACCATCTCGCAGCTGACCATCACGACCGTCGCACATGCTGTGACCACTAGTGTGTCACGAGAGAAAAGCTCAAGCCCTACCGCGAAGCTAACGCGAGAACAACTTTGCTAGGGTGGCCCGATACCGGGAATCGAACCCGAGCCTGATATAATTATTACCCCATCTCAGAAGTTGTAGGCTCTAGAAGCTACGATCATGGTTCCTTAAAGCAACTAATTCCGACGCAACTGGAACGTGTACGGTCTCTAGCCGCGGATGACCTTAGGGGGACACGGCACAGTTGGAGATGAAAGTTTCACCTCTGGATACTTTTTTAGAGCTACCAATCTTTGTAGAATTTTATGAGGAACTGTGATGATGAACTAGATGAAGTGATCCCAGAAGTACGGCCTTTTGCATCTGGCTCGCGATGGACTGAGCCTGACGCTGGCAAGTCCGGATATTGTTGAGTTGGCTAAGAAATGAAGCTTTCATACCTCCGAGAGAGCCGATTATGACAACTACAACATGAAATTTGTAGCTTTCGTACAGCCTGCTCAGCTCAATAAGAAGCACCCGATATTCTTTCTCCTTTGCCGTGATATTACCAGCGGCTGGTGCCGAGAATTCAATCAAGTGAGTGATCTTCGTCAGAGTCTTAATAAGAAAATTAGATTCATTTTTTAGTAGAGTTTGTCATATCCATATGAAGGATGATATTATAGCCCTCTTGGTAAAAGTTAGCGATTGCTATTTGGCACAATTAGCACACAATATCGTTTCCGACAGGTCGACATTTTTTTTATAGTTTTATCAACTACAAGTTCTTATTCATATTACCCATGTTCTCTGCATGTTTCATATCAATCAATGGAACCTTTTACTATACATGGTGTGAAAAAGTATGGAAACCCCTAGTAGTTTGTGTGTTTCGTTGAAAAAAAAGGATATACTCTAGATAACTTTCAACGAGGAATCCAACGGTGCACTTGGATTAGACTTTGAACCTCATTTTTAAGGTTATTTTAAGTCAGGTCTGTTTTTGTGAATTGGAACCCCTATCTTTTGAGCTAGAATCGGAAAGAGCGGGCAATTTCACTTTTAGGTATGTGTTTGAGTCAAGGGTTAATGTGACCTGTCAGGGTGGGGAGACAGGTGCAGCTGAGCAGCGAAGGATAGGGACAGAGAGGCATGGAAGAAAATACGGTAGCAGGGTGAGGTAGCGCCGTGGTGACAGTAGCTGAGAAATACGCAAGTCACGTGTTAATGGATTCAGACGAGGAAGTATTCTGCACGTTGAAATGTGAGACAAGAAGACGGGGTTAGTATAGGATAACGGTAAAGAGGGAGAGATAGAGGACAGATATTTTTGGCTCAATCGAACCGTTTATAAATAGGAAGAGGGATTAGGCAGAAAAAGGAAGTAGCGAAGACAAGATAGAAGTAGGATCTACCCTGAAAACTGATATGCTCCTTACTTTTGGGTGGGATATGTTGGATGTAGTAAG